>CAKNYM010044578.1:29570-63023 GCA_932195095.1 Andricus curvator | reverse complement strand
GGTACAAAAAAGGCTGCCTGACATGGACCTTATAAGGTAGCCAATTACGGCCCTTTTAATTGCGAGCGTGACGGAACACCATAAGGGCCTGATAGGATTTACTTATCCGGACCTTAAATATAATACGGCAATCCTTTCAGGACCTTATAGTGCCCGGATTTAAATTTCCGCACGGGATTATTCAGTTTAATTAACGTGTACTTTTATCCTATTTTCAGAGCTCACCATGAAAATTTTTGGCGATACCACTGATAATAAAAAGGCTTTCAATATCGCGATTCGAACAAAATGCAGCAACGCAAGAGGTCGAGCGAGAAAACCTTTGGATTCGATCAGTCAGTAACTAATGGTTAAGTGGTACAATGTAACAATTAAAAATAAATTGACGTTCATGAATGATTTCACTTTATTATCATTGCTGTCAATACCTATATAATTACTATAAATGCCTTATATCAGAAGGTCGGTAATTGCCATAACAGTCTCTAACGCTGTCATTTTATGCGTGTCATTTTTTTTCTGTCATCATTTTCCTGTCGTTTTTCCTGTCGTCGCGAAAAAATGACACAAAAAAAATGACAGACCTGTCATTTTTTTCGTGTCATACCTTTTCGTAAGGGTAGATTATCAGTTCGAACTCGAAAGTGCATTGCCTCACTACCCGAGTCGGGTAGTCTTTCTAGGTGGATATTTACTACCAATGTGGGCCCACCACACCCACGACGGGCCAACAGCACGCGTATTCCTGAACGGTCACCCATCCAAGTACTAACCGCGCCCAACAATGCTTAACTTCAGTGATCTTACGAGAACTGGTGTTTTCAGCGTGGTATCGCCGTTGGCAAGATAATAAACTCTAAAAATTCTACATTTCGAATTAATGTATCATTTTAAAACTTCCACATTTCTATTTAAATTAACAGATTCACTACTAGCAGTTTGTATATTATTAATATTATTTTACATTCAGAAGCCCAAAATGTTTAGTGACTACATAGGAATCAGGTGAAAATTTCATAAAATTTGACGTCAGCACATAACTTTATCGTGTAAGTACTCAAACTTTGCGAATTTTTCCTCCATCATAAACTTAAACGATCCCTCTATTTTAAAGCAAATATTGTCTTTAGATATTAAATAATAATAGTAATTTATCTTTATGAGACTTTGACGATACTTACAATTCTGTTAAAATTTTATGAAAATCTTATAAAATTATTTAAAATTCTTTTTAATTCATTGAATCAGTGACCCTATATATTATCATAATAAATATTAATATGTTATAATAATACAGCCTTGAAAATATTGGACTCGAACCATCCTAAGTCTAAGAGCAAAAAATCATGATATTATTGATGATAATTTTAACATTTCATTAAAAACGTGAGAGGACGAAATTCATCTTTCCAAATTCTTTAAAATACTTTCTAGAATTCATGTTAGCTTTGCAAAGCTTCAAATGAGCCAGTATGGCATGAACTTTTTAAATTTTCCATTAAAACAATGCATTTCGCTAAAACGTAAAAGATTATATAAATATAAATATTATATAAATATTATGATATCAGTTTTAACGAGTTTAGTAAATATATTTTTTTCCTTGGATCTGACGCTAATGAAATGTAAATATCTTAGAAAGATAACATGGACGTCTCTAATCTAAGAGATAAGGACTATATAGGATATAAGTTTTATATAATATGATGAAGCACTAGAATATTCGTTAGTTACATTGTTCACCAAATTCTTCATTAACACATTAATTAGTTTCTCCTCTAATTAGAAAAGATGAGAATTCTTTCTACTCTCGTATTATTCTCGGTGGTTGTCCTTAATTTTATTGGTGAATATAATAATGAAATATATCTATAATTTTAAGTACATTTTTAGGCTTTCACGAAATTACAATTTGTCTGACGTAATTTTTTTTTTCAAAATTTAACAATGTCTACTTTTTGGTAGACAATAATTAATTTCATTAGTTGAAAATTCCTCTTTTCGCTTGAAAATTTATTTCATTGGTTGAACATTGAACTTTTTTGTCGGAAATTGTTTTTTTTTTAGAAATAACTTTTGTAACTGAAAATAAAACTATTTCGTTTGTGGTTGAAAATTTATTCTTTCTAGTGTAAAGGAATCAAATTTTTTTTTTTTTTTGTTTAAAATTAATTTTTTAAACTGTAAATGTAACTATTTCATTTTTGATTGAAACCCTATCTTTTTAGTTGAAAATTCATTTATTTTGTTGAAAACTAGTCTTTTCAGGTAAAAAATTCATATCTTCTGTGTTGAAAATTCTACTTTTTGGTAGAAAATTCTTCTTTTTTCTTGAATTCAATAATTTTGCTGCGAATTCACTTATTTGAAAAAATTCATATTTTCGGGTGGAAAAATGAACTGTTGAGGATTCAACTACTTCTTTGAAAATTCGTATTGTTTGTTTTGATTTCACTATTTATGATTAAATTCAAGATTCATTTTTTAAATTGATTTGTTTATCTGAAAATGTAACTTTTCAGTTAAACGGTTGAAAATAATTCTTGTTAGTTGAAAATCAATCTTTTCGTTTGAAAATTCATTTCCTGGATTAAAAATTGAACTATTTTGCTAAAAAGTTGTCTTTTTGTGAGAGTTAACTTTTTTAACTGAAAATATAACTTTTATTTTTGGTTGAAAATGTATCCTTTTTAGTTCAAAATTCATGTATTTTATTGCAAATTTGTCATTGCCCGTGGAAAACTGATTATTTTGTTTCAAAATTCACTCATTTCGTTAAAAATTAAACTATTTTGTATAAAATTAATTTTTTTAATTGCAAATGTAACTATTTTATCTTTGCTTGAAAGATTATCTTTTTGAGAGGAAAATTCATTTATATTGATGAAAACTCGTTTTTTTAGGTGGAAAATTAACATTTTCGGGTTGAAAATTTTACTTTTTTGTACAAAATCAGTTTTGAAAATTCAACATTTTGGATATAATTTTTTATCTTTATTGACTGGAAAATCTTTCTTGGTTGAAAATTTTACTCTCTTTTTTTTAAACTTCTCTTTTCGGTTTGAAAATTAATATTTTTCAGTTGAGGATTCAAGTACTTTTTTGAGAATTCGTATTTGTTGGTTTAATTCAACTATTTATTATTGAAAATCAAAATATTTTTTGATGGAAATATCAACTATCTGTTATATTTTTTGTTTTAGAATGTAACTGATTTGTTTGACATTTTTTTCAATGACTTTTTTTGTTTTAAAAATAATATTAATAATAATATAACAGACAAATTTTAAATATCTATTTATTTTGTTTAAAGTTCTTGAACACTTTGATTTGAGTTGAATTTAAATTCTGAGAATTGAGAACAAGAAAATAACTATTATCAGTTTGTTTTCAAATTTAAATAAATATCATTTTTATAAGATTTTTCAGAAAACTAAAAAAAGATTTTTGGGTATTTTAGATATGTCAGAAAAGAATCTAGAAGATTTTAAAGAAATTTTTTTATTTTATAGTATTTTAAACAAATATTAGGAAAAATTCTAGTCTTTTTGAAAGATGTTTAGGACTTGTAGAAGTTTGGAAGAAATCAAGAAATATTTTATGAATTTTCGGAAATATTTCCAAGTTTTTAAATATTTCTAATATATTTAAAACGTTTTGAATTCCAGAAAATATTTTTAACTGACTCGAATTTTCCTCAAAATTTTGAAAAGTCATTCCAAATTTAAAAGAATGGCTTTATAATCTTCTAAATTTTCATAGGAATTTAAAGAAAAGTTGTTCATTCTCTTGAAACCTTTCGAAATGCTTTCAAAGCTCCTAAAGTTTATTTTTGAAATCTTTAAAAGTCAACATTTCTAAAAATCTTATGAAGTTTGAAATTCTTTTTGAATCTCTTCAATTCTACTGAATATTTCTTGAATTTACTCGATTTATTTTTTATATTTTAATCTTTCCAAATTGAAACATTTTGACCTAATCTTCTACATTCTTTTTCGAAATTTTAGGAAATCGTTTGATATGTTTAAAAACCTTTTTTAATTTTCTCCTAAACTTCATTTTCAAAATAAAAATCATTTAAAATTTTCACACGAATATTAAGAAAATTCTTTTTTTAATCTTTTCAGACCTTCTACACCTTCTAATCATTGAAAATTATTCAAATTTTTCCAGAATGTTTTCTTATATTCTGCAAAATTAAGAAAATTGCCTTAAAATATTTCAAAATCTTCTTTGACAATTTTTGAAATCTTGTAAAAGTTTTATTTTTGAATCGTTTCAAAACTTCTGAATATCTCTTAAACTTACTCAAATTTTTTCTCAAATCATGTTTCAATTTTCTCTTAGAATTCATTAAAAAACATAATTTAAATTTTGATATGATATTATTGATATTATATTATAAATGATAATTTTAACATTTGATTAAAAACGTGAGAGGACGAAATTCATCTTTCCAAATACTTTAATAATTTATCTATAATTTTAATTACATTTTTAAGCTTTCAGAAAATAATAATTTTCCCGACGTAATTTTTATTCAAAATTTAACTATGCTATATTACGTTGAAAATTGATATTTTTAGTTAACAATTACACTATTTGGCTGAAATTTCATCTATCTTGTACAAAATATATCTTTTTTTTTTTAAAGTGAAAATATAAAGGATTTAATATTTGTCCTCGGACTATAGGATCCCTCTCGGTAATTGGTTGCTTTAGATTGGTTCCAAATTTAACTATTTCGTTGAAAATTTGTTTGTTTTTTTCGTTTAAAATTATTTTTTCAAACTGTGAATATAACTATTTCATTTTTGATTTAAACCTTATTATTTTACTTGGAAATTTATTTATTTTGTTGAAAACTACACTTTTCAGGTAAAAGATTCATATCTTTCGGTTTGAAAATTATTACTTTTTGCTTGAGGATTCAAGTAGTTTTTTGAAAATTCTTTTAAAATTGTTTTCAATGACTTTTTTTGTTGAAAATTAATTTTTTTAATTGCAAATTTAATATTTTCTTTTTTGATTGAAAATTGATTTTTCTTAGTCGAAAGTCCATGTATTTTATTGAAAATTAGTCTTGTCTGGTAGAAAATTAATTTTCTTCGTTGATAATAATGCATCCCTTTGATTGTATATTTCTCTATTTTGTAAAAATTCTGTTTTTTTAATGTGAAATTAATTTTCATAACATAAAATTATTTTTTTTTTACTTGCAACTTCACCTATTTTGTGACAAATTCGTCTTTCATGGTAAAAAAGTAATATCTATGAGTTGGAACATACAGGGTGACCCATTTTAATCTATAAATTCAAATATCTTCTAAACTACCCCATCTAAATAAAAAACGGTTCATAGAAAAGTTGACAAGAACATAGGGGCCATTTAACTGTACTATTGAGTTTGACCTTGAGGTCAATTTTCATGGTCATTTCAAGTCAAGACGATTTTTTAAAATGGAAACCCCTATTTTTGACTGCAGATTTGAATAGAGGGGGAAATTTTACGTCAAAAATGTGCCATGGAAATTTTGTTTTTGTGACCTTGGAGAGGTCAAAAATCAAGGTCAAATGTCCAAAAGCGACCAGATGCCCTTTTTCTGAATTTAAGTGGTTTTCTGGGTAAAGCAAAAGTTAAGGTGGTTCACACTTTTACATTTTATCGACTTTTTTGAAGCATCTTAAACGTTCGGGCACCTGATCGTTTTTTGAACATTTGACCTTGATTTTTGACCTGTCCAAGGTTACAAAAACAAGATTTCCACAGTACGTTTTTGACTTAAAATTTTCCGCTCTATTCAAATCTGCAGTGAAAAATAGGGGTTTCCATTTTAAAAAATCTTCTTGACCTTGAAAATACCTTGAAAATTGACCTCAAGGTCAAAGTCAATGGTAAAGTTAAATGGCCCCCTATGCCCTCGTTAACTTTTGTATGGACCGTTTTTTATGTAGACGGGGTATTTTACAATATATTAGGATTTATAGGTTATTTACTATTGTTTTAAATAATAACTTGTCTTCTGTGTATCACCCCTAATTTCCGACGACCGTGTACCAACATCACAGAAAAAGTTGATTGTAAGAAACGTTACAAGTAATGAGTGTTATGGGGACGTTAACCTGTTTCACTCATTACATTCAACGTGTTTTACACCCTGCTTTTTGTGTGATATGGTTCTCTAATTTAAAATAATTCAATCCTCTATTTCTTGTTGCAGATTTGAGTTCACAATTCGATTGTTTACCTAATGGCGCCGCTATTCCGTATGTTCCTCGTTCCGGAACTTCTCGTTCTCCTGGCAGAAATAATTCTCCTGAAAGGACTGTTTCCCTTGCCAGACCTCAGTCTCCGAATCCTCCTGTCAGGTCTCGTTCTGCTGCCGAATCTTCTCTTCGTGTCAGGTCAAGGTCTCCTCCTGCCATTCGCTCTTTTTCATACATACTTGGATTTGAACTTGAGGAACTCAGATTTATTCGGCTTATTCCCCGCACGAACCCGAACCGGCTTTTCGAAATTCACAGACACACTTTTTCTCCCGATCAAACAATTCAAGTAAACGGAAAATTCCAGGTTCAGGAGCCCATGCCAGCCGAAGAACAATTCGTATTATCTACGTCAAATGGTGACATATTTGCAATTATAGTGGAGAGAACGAGAGCACTTCGTGGATTCTACACGAGAATATCTGGCCTACAAAAACGGGCAAAAGTAAACATGTACAGTGGCGCAGTTGAAGTGATGACTCCAGAAGAAATCCGGGAGACTCCATTAGGCAGCCGTGCATCAATCTCAAAGATATTTAGAACAGTAGATTTAAGAGAAATTCCTCCCACCATGAATTTCATTAAATAAAAACTGTGAAACTAAAATATAATGTTATTTGTGATACAGAGTAGGATCATTCTTTTTGAAAACCTGATTGATTGCCACACTGCGTGATTATGACTTGTAGTGGCTGTTTTCAGTTTGTTCATCTACTAATAAAGATTGCGAATATTCTGCACAATCAAGTTTTTTAATCAAAGTTTCCAAACATTTAATTTTATTCCATGACAAAATTTATTTCTAAATGTTTCTAAACATTATTATTAAAAGAAAAAATTCCAATTGTCAATAATTTTTTAATATCAAGGAATAATTTTGTACTTAAAATTGAACGATTAAACGAACTTACCTAAGTGAAGTTCTATTGTAATTGTATGAAGCGCCTCCTCCGAAGATCACCAAACGTAGTACCTGCTCTCATGCTCTTAACGCCACAATATTTAAAGTAAGGAACTTGAAAATTTCCTAGTTCCCTATCTATATTTCATGTTCCGGGGACCCCGGTTCATGCTCTTCATTCTTTTAAAGTGCTGCCGAACGATCTCTATAGGGGTTAACCACTGTTAACTTTGGGAATCTGACAGGTTGGGACTGATCTTCGCAGGAGGCGCTTCATACAATTACGATAGAACTTCACTTAGGTAAGTTCGTTTAATCGTTCAATTGTATTTCGCGCCTCCTCTCTTAGATCACCAAACGTAGATGTTTAAAGAAGAATGATGGCAGCTAGTTTTTTGAGTGATATCAATGTAACACTTGTGATTACAAAATTATATAATAAACGAAAGAAATAAGAAGTCTTATATTTACTTATTTTTTTGAGTTTAAGATTGCTTTTGCAAAAACGGAAGGATCTTCTTCTAGCCTACGGTCATAGAACCTGGCGAAGGTTTGCGAAGATGCCGTCCATCCCGCTGTCTTCCTAATTAGGTCAATGTTGACCCCACTTCTTTTGGCAGCGGATGTTGAGGCATGGCGTGTGCTGTAGGCCGTAAACTATGATGTATGTTATCTATGCCGCTTTCTTGGTGGACCTGTTTGATCCAGCGGCTTAACGATAGTGTTGTGACTCCCTTATGGAATTTATTCCACGAGATGAAAAGGCTCCGTGTATTTTCTCGTATACTGCGCGTTCGATCAAGGTATGTACCCAGAGCTGATGCTACGCAGATCGATGGATCTTCTTGATAAAAGGGGAGAACCAGGTTTGATTGTACCTTTCCTGGACCGGAGGTTTTCAGTTGTGCTGGTATCTTTATTTCAATTCTATTCTCCGATTTGTCGATGTTTCCTATATCGATTGCTGTCAGAGTTTGGATTCTGTGTCCCGTTGTAAGAGAAAGTAGCGTAGCAAGTTTACTTGATAATTTATGCAAAGAAATCTCTTCATTTGGGCTGCATTGCGAGAAAAATTCCAGAACCGTTTTGGGGTCCCAGGTTGTGTCGTATTTGGGACGAGATGGCCGAGATTTAGCGACCCTCTTACAGAATCTCTTCACATCTTGGTTCTCAACTATTTCAGACCCTAAAATTAGGGCCACTGCTGACCTCAGAGAGTTAACTGAGCCGTAGGAAGCTCCCTTCTCAACTTCATTGGTGAGAAATCTCAAAACATCCGGAACGCTGGCTGTAAGAGGTGGAGTGTCGGTAAGATGACAAAAATGCCACCATTTTTTCAATGCAGACTCATATTGTCTTAAGGAGGATTCAGCCAATGATGCGATACTGATCTTGATAGTATCTGCGGTCATTTCTTTCAGAGAGAATGCTTGCTCGATAATATTTCTCCCACCAGGGAAAGTTGGGACCAGAGTGTATGAGGTTTCCTGTTAGAAGAAGAAAGTAGGCTTTTACTCGGTTTGAATAACATGGGAGATGACTCAAACATTGCTCTAAATCGAGGGAACCATGCTTGAGATGGCCAGTTCGGAACCAGAATTATTCCTTTTGCGCGGTCGTTCTGGATTTTCTTTAGTACTTTTGGTATTAACGCAGAGGGAGGGAACGCGTAGAAAAAATATTGACCCCAGTCAAGGGTAAATGCGTCTATCGCGAACGATCCTGGGCCTTTCTTCCAGGAGACGTACTTCCGACACTTGTAGTTGGTTCGGCTAGCAAAGAGGTCAACTTCAGGGTAACCGAAACCAACACATAATTTGCTGAAGGCCTTGCGAGATAGACTATACTCAGTTTCTACTTCCAGCCTTCTTGATTCATGATCTGCGACTGTATTTTCTGGTAACTTAATGTAAGATGCAAAAATGATAATATTGCGCTGTTCGCACCATTTACAAATCTCTTTTGCAGTATTACTGAGAGTCTAGAATCGGATTCCGCCCATTCGATTGATATAAGCAATTGCTGTAGTGTTATCTATTCTTAATAGTACGTCGCAGTGTCGCAGGTCTCTTGCAAAACACTTAAGCCCGAAAAACGCAGCCAA
The DNA here is from genome assembly GCA_932195095.1 of Andricus curvator. Lineage (NCBI taxonomy): Eukaryota > Metazoa > Arthropoda > Insecta > Hymenoptera > Cynipidae > Andricus > Andricus curvator. The sequence goes on along the minus strand of CAKNYM010044578.1, from coordinate 53,751 downwards.
AAGTTCTAATTGATTGATGGGATATTGTCGTTCTTGTGAACTCCACAAACCATGGGTTCTGTCATTTCCGCAGCAGGCTCCCCAGCCTGATAATGACGCGTCAGAAAAAATTTCTAGAACAAATTTATGACTTTTGATAGGATTATAAAACGATTTGATGTTACTGCTCCACCAAGCAAGATCTTCCATTACATCGGTCGATAATACCATGTGTGCTTCATAGTTGCCATTGCTTTTTCCCAGAGCTAAAAATTTTTCTCGTTCTAGGCTTTTCATGAAAACCCAGCCATATTTAGTTGCAAGGCATATGGACCCAAGAGTTCTTACTAGGGATGCAAAGTCACGGATTTTGCACCGGGTTTTAACCTTAAAACTGTGGAGGAGATTAAGAGTTTTAGACCTTTTATTTTCGGGCAACTCGATTATCATATCAATTGAATTTAAAACGAATCCAAAAAATTTTTGTTTTTGTGCTGGGGCCAAACTACTTTTTTCCCTATTTAAGATAAATGCAAGATATTCCAGCAAGTGGATTGTTTCCCGTAAATTTTACAGGCATTCTTCCCTAGTGAACCCAAGTAAGAGGAAGTCTTCTATGTAGATAACAGAAGAGTAACATTGTTCTCTTAACCGAGTTATAACGGGTTTCATTATCTTGGTGAAGACATATGGAGCCGTGTTTAACCCAAAGGGTAAACAGTTAAATTCGAATAACGTACTTTCAAACCTGAATCTTAAATATTTTTTACTGAATTCTGCTATTGGAATGTGGTAATATCCTTCTTTAAGGTCGAGTGTCACCATGGAGCAATTTTTTTGTATCAGATCACGAGCTAATCTAATGTCCTCTATTTTAAAATGTTCAGTATCTATAAATTTTGTTTAGTTTTTTAAGATATAAAATGAATCTACGAGATCCATCTGGTTTGGGTGTGAGGAATATGCTAGAGAGAAATTGACCCTCGCATTCTTCGCATTTTTGGATCGCGCCCTTGTCTAGAAGTTCTTTAATATGGTTAGTTAATTGTGATTTTTCACTTTTTGAGCAGCGTGGTTCCCCTGGTGCCGAATATTGAATTGGGCGACGAGCCAAAGGAATGACGTAACCGTCTACCCATGATAGAATAGTTTTGTCATTCGTCAGATTTTCCCATACTCGAAAGAACTGTTTCAGTCGTCCAGATCGCACACTTACCGTCTTTGTTTAATGACGCCTCCCATAATATTTGGTTTCCTGTTTCCTGAGTGGTTTTCGGGAATTGTAGTTCTTCTGGCTGTAGTTGATTGGTTTTCGTTGCCCCCCCCCCCCGTCTTCGGTTGTTGAAACGATGGCTGACGGCGGGGGCCCTTCGTGTCTTATGGCAACTTCGATGTTAATGCTGATGAAGGTTTCGTGACTGCTACTGCTTTCAACTCTTTGGAAGAGCGTTCCAAGGATTTTGCTGCTTTCAGCGTTTCAGCTAGATCTCTACCAAACAGCCACTCGTCTGCTGTAGTAGCATTCAGCGTTTCTTTCAACGATGAGTTGAGGTTTGCTGAAATAATCAGACGTCTCGTCAGAGTTTCATCGCACTGCAGATCAACTAGGATACGTCCTATGTCACTGAGACTCGATATTATAGGAAGCGGATCCAGAGAAGTGCCTCTGAAGAGGTTTGACAGCGTTGAACCTAGTGCAGCTAAGCAAACTGTCACTTTCTGTTGCTTTTCAGAAATTCACTTGTCCCTGTTGACAATTGGTTCCAGTATTGTGGCCTTAACCTCTGCATTAAGTTTTGGAGGCTCGACTGAGACACAGTTTACGGGGGTGAGATATTTTTCGGATAACTCCTTGCGTTCGTTATCCGGAAGACCATTTTTCAGAATTTCTTCCCAGCGTACGACAATATCTTTATGGATTGCTGTGGCTCGTTGCTTGTCTATATCCAAGCGTTTACCTATAATTTCTAGGATCTCAGGATTCAAAACCGGGTCCTTAGGCATTTCCGTCTCACTTTGTACGCTTGATGACGCACCCCGTTGATCACCGATCTGGACTGCATCTGATGAGCTACTCTGTAATTGAGTGACTTCTTGCCCTGACTGCGACTGAGATGGTCCTTTGGCGATCGGGTTCCCTTGTGAGCCGTTACCAACGGTATTTGCCGGCTCAGGATTTTCTCCATTCGGCTGTGGAGCAGTGGGAGGTGTGAGACTGTGAGACTTTTCATGTCTTTTTTGATAAGACAGAGGAGTTCTATTACGCGACATGCCTCGATTTTGTCTATCCCGATGAGGAGTCCAGCTTCGATATTTGTCTTGACTTCGACGATAGTGGTGAGGAGTTCGACTGCGAGACTTGTCTCGGCTTTGGCGATCACTATGAGGAGTTCGACTGCGATGATCATAATCACTTCTTCCACTTCTTGATGACCTTGATCGAGATCGACCTACAATAAAATTGTCCTGTTTAATCGGATGTACTTGACATCATTAACCTCTGAACTATCCTTGTCCAAAAATGATTTTTGCGAATACTTGTAACTTGTACTGTATTCGCATGACTGGACAAATAAAAACAATAAGTTTTCTGATGAAAATTTTTTCCCAAATTCGCTTGCCAATTGCGTATCCAAGTGAGCAAAGCGTGGCGTACCGTCATTTCTTGAATGACACAAGGGACTACGTAAACGTTGTTTACATACCAACTAGTTTGCAATATAAGGAATTCTTATGTTTTTTTTTTAACTTTCCTTGTTGCCGAAAAACGAAATTTATCGTAACGACGCTTGGTCTAAGGCCTGAAACAAAAATTGTGTGCTGTTGGAAAAGTGAGGTTACACTTACGTTTCCTGTAAAATCGACTGAATTCTTTTTCCTGCTTCTCTAGTTTTCGTCTTAATCGTTTTAGCTCATTCATGATACTTTCGTGTTTTTCCGGCTCGGAGCTTCGACGCTTGCCTTTCATTTTTTCAATTAAATAAATTTTCACTCGAAAAAATTTTGTAGTTCCTTACTTTAAATATTGTGGCGTTAAGAGCATGAGAGCAAGTACTACGTTTCGTGATCTGGGAGAGGAGGCGCGAAATACAATTTTGTTCCAACAGTAACATTTGTAAACTTTCTCATACTTTCAAAGAGACGAGAAAAATGGAATCATGGACAAAATCTTAGAATATCCTAATTTGCGAAGTTAACTATCGGTAGCGGTGGCAAACAAAATTTTCGGTACCCACATGAAAATTGCTGGGAAAATTTCAAATATTTCAAGTTGTATTTGTAAAGATTGATTTCAGATTTTGAATAAACCAAAATAAGGTAAACGTCCCAGTAATCGTCACCATAAGAGATTTCATTGACTTCAAATATTTAGAAAATTGTTTTGGAAGGATTGGTTAAAAAATTATTGGTACTGATTAAAGCATTAAACATCCTGGAATATTATACAAATTGGTTTTACATTATATTTAATATTACTTCTTACTGATAAACAATTAAAAGTCAAAAAGCACCGATGTCCCAGTCACCGCCATTTCCAAATCTGCCATGTACTAGTAATCGCCAGTCGTTGTCCCAGTCTTCGCCAAAAAGGTTAAGTTTTCTTGAAATCAGTTTTTAGTGATTTGGACGTGTATTTCAAGTGTATCTTTGTATTTTAAGTATAATTTAATGAAATGAAAGATGTATTGTTAGTTTTATATTGATTGAGGCCTCCGAGATGAAATCCGTCGAAACATAACCTCAAAATCGAATCTTCTGATAGTTCCAATACGTCTGATGGAGATTATAATAATTAATCATAATAAAAATGAATTTTCTTTTAAAATTTTAGTTTTTATTTCAAGTAAAAATATTTTCGAATAAAATTAATATTTTATTTATAAGAAATAAAGTGGTCTCAAAAATAAATCGAAGTAAATATTTATTAGAATTTTTATCGCGATAAGTGATAACTACAATGATGAAATTCTTTTATAATACTGAATATTATAATTAAAAATTATTAACACTTTCCTTTTTAAAATAAAATTCGAAAAATAATATTGAGTTGTATAAAGTCATAAAACCTAACTTTGTTCTATAAAATGGCTAAGTACAACATAATTACATGGGATGCAAAAATGTACACACTGGTAATTTGTATAATTAACTTTTTTGCAACATAAATTATAAACACAATGACGAAATTTGATAAATTGCAGTGACTGAAAAAATCATGTTTATTTCGAGGTTATGTTCTGTTTACGTTGTCAGAACACTAAAACGATTAAAACTATCAATAATTATATATCTGTTACACATTTTTCTTTATATTATGCAATATAGATTAATGTTAGCTAATGAAAAACTACTAAATAAATATTAACTTCACTAAAAAATGATAATAAACTACAAAATTGCTGACTATTATAGTGGTTTCGAAACCACTATAATAGTCATGCCAATATTTTACATCACCTTTTTTCAGTTTTAAGCACTAATTTATATTACGATTACTTTTCACGCAGTAACAAGTCAGTTCTCCGATTTCATTTCACGCCTTTTATAAATTAATTAAATCATTATTTGTAACGAAATATGGAAATAAAATTTTGTTAGATTCGTCCCGCGATTACTCGAGCAACTATGCTTTTGAAATGTCCCTATAATCGCGCCCGATATTTCTCGAACGGGAAGGTACTAAATGAAGAATTTGCTTAATTTTATGAAACAAAAATGATCTTTTATTACAAAAAAATAATTTTCGTCCCGATCAAGTAATTTCTTGACATATTAAAAGCTTAAACAAAGAAACGTCTTTCATAACCAAAATGTTAAGCTATTTTCCACGTTTCGTGATTCATGGCCACCAGCAATACAAATCAATTTTTTTTACCCATGTGCACTATTTGTACAAAAAAACTAATTTGGTTTCCATAACAAGCACTGTTCAAACTTACTTAAAAATATTTTAGGAATGTATTTTAATGCGGAAAATACTTATTTCTGGCGTTTACACTTCAAAACTGGCGATTACTGGGACCGCGGGGATTACTGGGACGTTTACCTTATATGTCGAAAAAGAAATTGGAACTATTTTAAAAAACTTCTCTTGATTTGTACGATTTAAACAAATTGTAGGAAAACTTTGAGATATTTTGAAAGGTATTTAGAATCTTTGAAAAAATGCCAGAAAATAATTTGAAATTTCAAAAAAGCTAAACAAATTTTAAATAAAATGTTGATTGATAAAGATTTAAAAATAAAAATTTTAAGTCTGTCTGTCAGTCTGCCTGTAGTCTGACGACGCGATAACTTTCGAAGGAATTTTCGGATTTGAATTTCCTTTTGCACACTGGTTTGTGGTCCGAAAATACAGATCAAGTTTTTTAGCCAGCCTTCTACTGCCAATATTTATGGTTTTAGCCATGGAAAATAAAAAATAAAAACGTAATAATTCAACTTTCCCACGAAACTACGCAAGATACAGTAAAATACAGCTAAACGACGCAAAAGACGATGAAATGGGCAACAGCAAAAGCGCTCATTCCGAATAAATCTTCAAAATTGCCTATTACCATTTTTCAATAGCACTCATCGTTTGGCGGGAAATTTTGAATTTTTACAGTCTCATATAGATGAAATGTTTTAGATTCATGTGATTTTGGACCTATCCAGTTTTCTTAAATTATTGACGTTTTGAGACCCCCTGAGTCAGAAAAAATAGTTCTTACGAACATGTCTGTCTGACTGTGTCTATCTGCCTCTCAGTCAGTCTGTCTGTCTGTTTGTTTGTTTGTCTGATTGTCTGTCTGTTTGTCTGTCTGTCCGTCCGTCCGTCCGTCCGTCCGTCCGTCCGTCCGTCCGTCTGTCTGTCTGTCTGTCTGTCTGTCTGTCTGTCTGTCTGTCTGTATGTCTGTCTGTCTGTCTGTATGCCTGTCTGTCTGTCTGTAGTTTGACGACGCGATGACTTTCGAAGTAATTTTCTGCAGAAAAAATCCCACTAAAATTATAGTGAAGTCATTGTATTCTTGCGGTAATGCCAATAATTCTTTAAAATCCCTTTGAATACTTCGAAATCGCGTGAAATTCTATGCAATAACTTGAAATTACTTGCAGTATTGGGAACTAAATTTATTTTTTGTAATCCTATGAAATCTCTTAAATTTCTGTAACATCTGCTGAATGAATACTTAACCAAAGTAGTTGAATTTTTAACTGAAAATAGTTCAATTTTCAGCATATTGCTAACAGTATTATATTTTATAATGCAATATTATAATATTTTTATGTTTTCTTTGATCATTTATATTATCATAATTGCATTAATAACTTCTGATAATACAGCTTCACAAATGTTGGTCTGGAGCCATCTTAAGTCTGAGAGGAAAAAAAAATAATATGATTGATGATAATATTAACATTTGACCAAAAATATGAAAGGAGGAGATTCATCTTTCCAATTCCTCTATTATATTTTCTATCATTTCTATTAGTTTTCCAAGGATTTACATGGGCCGTTGTAGTAGACAATATTTAAATTCTACGTGTAAACGATGGATTTCGTTAGATGATTATATAACTGACTAATGAATTATATAACTAATGATTATATAACTGACTAATGAAATGTCAACAACTGAGAAAGACAACCTTCATGCTTATTATCTATGAGATAACGAGTATAGTGTATATTGTACAATCTAAAGAAGCACTAGAATATTCATTAGTTACATTGTTAATAGCTTCAATCAATTATACGTTAATTAGTTTTTCCTCTAATAAGAAAACATGAGGATTGTTTGTACTCTCGTCCCATTCCTGGCGGTTATTCTGAACTCTATTGGTAAATATACCAATAAAATATATCTATAATTTTTAATACATTTTTAAGACATCTAGAAATAACTATTTCTCCGTCGCAATTTTTTTCTCATTTTCGGGACTTATGAGATGGTTGCAATTTAGTATAAATAAAGCAATGTTGAATTTGATGGCTATTCCTTTTTTGATAGCAATTTAATAATCCTATTAAATTGTAAATACATTTGCTAAAAAGTCATACTTACTGGTTCAAAAATGTACTGTTTTGTAGAAAATTCATATTTTTGTTTAAAAATTCAACTACTTGGTTAAAAAATCATTATTTTGGTGGAAGATTGATCATATCAGTTAAAAATTCATTTCTTTGGTTGAAAATTTAAATATTTTGTTGAAGATTTGTTTGTTTTTTAGATTAAAATTAATTTTTTTAACCGAAAATTTTACTATTTCAATTTTGCTTTAAAGCTTACTAAAGAAATCATATCAATCTTTTTTTTTTAAATTAATTTTTTTCCTGAAAATTTAATTTTTCTCTTTTTGTTTGAAAAATGATCTTTTTAGGTGCAAATTTATCTATTCTGTAGAAATTTCCGGTATTTTGTTGATAATTAGACTTTTTTGGTATAACAATTCTCTTCTTCTAGCTGATGTTAATAGATGTTAACCAAGTGAAAAAATGAAATAAAGAATGTTATAGTTGTCGGTATACTAATATATCTTTTTTGTTGAAAATTCGTTATTTGTTTTTTTAAAGTAATTTTTTTGTTTCACCAATACCTGCAACATTTTTTGCACTCTACTTTTTGTGTGATACAGTTCTCTATTTTAAGAAAAATTCAATGCTCTGTTTCTTTTTGCAGAGTTGAGTTCACAGTTTGATTGTCTGCCTAATGGCGCCCCTATTCCGTATGTTCCTCCTTCCGGAAATTCTCACTCTCCTAACAGAAATGATTCTCCTGAAAGGACTCTTTCTCATGCCAGACCTCAGTCTCCGAGTTCTCCTGTCAGGTCTCGTTCTACTGCCGCGTCTTCTCTTCGTGCCAGGTCAAGGACTCCTCCTGCCATTCGCTCTTTTTCATACGTACTTGGATTCAAACTTGAGGAAGTCAAATTTATTCGCCTTATTCCCCAAACAAATCCGAACCGTCTGTTTGAAATTCGAAGATACACTTTTCCTCCCAACAAACCAATTCAAGTGAGAGGAAGTCGTCAGGTCCTTGAGCCCATGCCAACCGAAGAACAAAGTGTATTATCAACATCCAATGGTGATGTATTTGCAATTATAGTGAAGAAACCGAGAGCACTTCGTGGATTTTATACATCAAGATCTAGCAAACGGGCAAAAATTAACATGTGCAGCGGTGTGGTTCAAGAAATGACCCTAGGAGAAATCTTGGATACTCCATTAGGCAGCCGCTCAAATATCTCAAAGATATTTAGAATAGTAAATCTAAGCGAAATTCCTCCACATCATTAATTAAATTTTTTAACTGTTAAACTAAAATATAATATTACTTGTGATACGAAGTGGGATCAAAAATGTTACAAGTAACTGGTAATTCTTTTCTTAAAAAGCTGTAGTATAGTCACGAGATCTCGCATACATTGTTCTCGAAAACCCGATTGTTTGCAACACTGCGCGAATATAACTTTTAGTGGTTGTTTTCAGTTTTTTCATCTATTAATAAAGATTACGAATTCTCTGCACCATCAATTTTATTAATCCAAATTTCCAAACACGTAATTTTATTCCATGATAAAATTGATTTCTAAATGTTTCTAAACATTATTATTAAAAGAGAAAATTAAAATTTTTAATGTATGTATACCATTAAGCCATTTCCCTTTCGGGGTAGGCGTGACACTACCCGATTCGGAATTTTTTAATATCAACGAATAATTTTGTAATTTACGTTTTGTTCCAGCACTAGTTAGTTAGTTAGTTTTAAAACGGGCGGGAATTCCATGGAGAGCTCCCCTGGCGCTCACAAGCTATAAAGCCTTTTGTGCCACACCCTTACCTATTCACTCTCAGCAGTCGACCCAGACCTCTTGACGAAGCCTAGTATTTTGACCACTGATCACGTTGTAATTTCCTCTATTTCCATAAAATGGGCCCGAGGGTCTGTTGACTGAGCCTAGCTAATGCCGGGCACTGGCATAATACATGCAGGGATGTTTCGTCATCCCTGCCGCATTTCCGGCACTCTGTCGTGAGGTTATACCCCATTTTGTGCATATGATAGTTCAAGTGGTTGTACCCAGTTAGGTTCCGTACCACTGTCCTTATATCTTTCTTCGGTAAGCCTAGGATTTCCCTAGCTCTGCTCATCCTATAGGTATAACCCAGGATGGATTTGGCCTGACGGCAACTCTGGATTTGTTCCCAGTATTCCCGCTGTTTTGTTCGGATCCAGCTTTTAATGGCCATTCCGACACAGCAAGACGCTATTCCCAGTACCGGTTCTGGTCCTATGTATTCACTCGCTGCGCCGCGTTTTGTCAACTGGTCCGCTTTTTCGTTGCTCTTGATCCTTGTGTGGCCAGGGACCCATATGAGTGCCACATTGTTTCTTTCTGCAAGTTGGGTTAATGCCTTTTTGCATTCCCAAACCAGTTCTGATGTTATGCCTGGTTTCCCTATTGCAGTTAGTGTGGCTTGGCTGTCGGAACAGATCGTAATTTGTCTGCCAGCAGCGTTTTCTTCTATTAGTGCTTCAGCACAGCGAAGGACGGGCAGGACCTCCGCTTGAAAGACAGTAGCATGTCGCCCAAGTGTGATCCCTACCCTTTTCCTCTATTGCTGTCATGAATTCTTGCTCCTGACCCTCCCTCTCCCCTGGAGCCATCTGTATACCAGATTTCCCCTTGGAGGAGCGGGTTACCATTTGCTTTTCACAGATCCATGCGTGGGATGCAGAATTGGAAAGCTTTGGCAAAGTTGAAGCGTTTTGTTATTTTATCTTGCCTTATCTGTAGAATCGGTAGTGCGCTGATATCACTCGGGAGCCTAGTGCATCTAGTTCCCCGAGTCCATCTATTTTCTCTTGCCAGGGGGGCCATGGCGTGTGCTGCTCTAGCGGTTATCGCAACATGTAGGGGTTCCTCACAGAGTATGAATCCTATCGCCTCTGTGGGCGTAGTCCTCATTGCTCCAGTGAAACCCCTTAATGCTAGCGTTTGTAATCTTCGCAGCCTGTCCTGCATTATTTTAGGTTCCGCCTGTGGCCACCAGACCACGGCCGCTTGTAGGAGCCTGGGTTTTAGGACAGCAGAGTAGAGCCATGCAAGTATTTTAGGCCCAGACCAGACGTCAACCCAAAGGCTCTCCTGCACATCAAAAAAGTCATGACAAATTTCCTGCATTGGGTATCCTGATGCTTTGCGCAGTTCATCCTGCTATCTAGGATTACTCCCAGATATCTAACTGAATCTGAAAACGTCAGCTCACCACCACAGAATACAGGAGCGTCAACTTTTGGAACTTTATAGTTTCTCGTGAAAATGTCCAGGTTGCTCGTTTCCGGATTTACCAAAAGCCCTAAGTTATCGCACCAGAGCTCTACGGTGAGCAGCGCCGACCTAATAAGACCCATCAGTGTTTCCAGATGAGCCCCCTGCCTAGGATTACAAAGTCATCCGCATATTCCACCCTCCTGTGGGCAACCCCGCGCGGCTATCCCCCTTACTAGGCCTTCACCACATCTAGTTTCGAGTCTTTTCCGGCGTAGCATGCTTCCTATCCAGCATACTAGCTAATGCGGCACGCCACATCTCAAAGCCTGTCGACAGATGACTTCTGGAGGAGTATTGCTGGAAGCACCCTCTATATCCAAGAAAGCACCCACAGCATACCCCTTTTGTTCCAACTGCTGCTCTAATTTTGCCACAACAGCATGAAGTGCAGTTGCTACCGAGCAGCCTGCCTGAAAAGCATGCTGCCGTCTATGCAGGGGGGAGGCCAAAAGCACCTCATCCCTGATGTATCTCTCGACCAGCTTCTCCAACGTCTTCAGGATAAAAGACGTTAGGCTGATTGGTCGGAAATCTTTTGTAGCAGTGTAACCCTCCCTCCAAGGTTTGGGTATAAAGGCCACTCTGCCATCATTTCATGCTGATGGCACGTGTTAAAGGGCTATACTTGCCCTAAATAATTTCATCAGAGGAGGGACGACCAAATCCATGCCTTTTTGTAAACGCGCTGGATAAATGCGATCCGCCACTGGTGATTTGAAGGGACAGAAGGACCCTACGGCCCATTCTACCTTTTTGTAATCAGTGACCTTAGCGGCGAAATTCCAGTCGGCCCTTTGCACCTCTTGGCCCCAGCCTTTCTCCTTTTGTTTGGTTCGGATTCGCTGAAAACCCGGGAAGTGAACTTCCATCAGGTGATTCAGCGTTGCTTCTTCGTCTTCGGCAAACTCACCATTATCGAGCCTCATGACCCCGAGGCGAGCTTCCGGATTTTTCTCCAGGATCTTGTGGAGCGTCGCTGTTTCCGGAATGTGTTTCCATTTCTCGCAGAAGCGCCTCCAATCTTCCTGCTTATACATTCTTATATTTTATTGTATTCACACTGGGCCGTCTTATAGATGTCCCAGTCTGAAGGCAATTCACTTTTATTTGCTTTATTGCACAACATTCTTGTCTTTTTACGGAGTCTCTCCAGGTGGGTATTTCACCATTTTGCTCCCTTCCTAGACTTAATTGTGCTTGTAGGGCAATTGTTCTCATATGATGTTGTCAGAGCCCTTCGCAGAAAATCAGCGGCGTGTTCCAACTCATCAATGGTACCATAGCTTGTGGGGAATTCCGCAAGCCACCCTTTCAGTTCCTCTTTATATGAGTCCCAAAGTGTATTTCTGGGGTTTCTGATCTTAGAAAACACCGGTTTTCCTAGGGTTAATCGAAACACGATATATTTGTGGTCCGAGAGAGACTCCTCATCGGAGACTCTCCAGTCTACTAACCAGCTCCATAGTACACTCGAACATAGAGTCAATTCGAGATCCTCACTCCTGTTTTTAGTCTGGAATGTGGGAGTATCACCCCGATTCAGAATTTCCAGCTCTGTGCCCGCTATGTATTCAATTAAATGTCACCCTCTGTCATTGATGTTTGTGCTTCCCCACACCGTGTGATGAAAGTTTGCATCACAGCCCAACAGAAGAGAAATCTTGTTCTCTTGACAGTACCGTATCAGAGCCTCCACCTCTCTGGGAGGCGGGGGTCCCTCGGCATCGCCAGGGAAATAAGCCGAGGCAAAAAATACCTCTAACCTTTCTCCGCTACTGCCCCTGAGTCTCACCTTAATAACGGTGAGATCTCTAGAACAGAATTTAGGCACGAAGATCGCATCCACACCCTTGATGGCTATGCATGCCCGTGTCGTTTTTTCGTGTGGACCCTTATATATGGAGCCACATCCTGACAAGCCACAAATCCTTTCCCTGGATAACCAGGGTTCTTGGATTAGGGCAAGCCCTGTCTGCACCACCTGTCTGCGGATCCCAGTTGGGTCACTCGGAAGGTAACCCTACTCGCCCCTAGATAGGGTCGATAATCTAGATTTGCAAGGGCTCTGATTGAGGATTCGGGAAGACCAACTACTAGAATCGAGCCTCTCCCCTTCGGCCTGGATCATTGCCAGTCGGAAAACACCTTCCACGAATCAGTTCGTAGAGATGGGTTCTGAAAGCTCAGGCCCCTCAGAACGGTCGCCAGACTCTCGGGGCTACCGGAAATCAGTACGGTCGCTCTGCGGTACCTTTGCAAACACTCCGTCCCCTTGACTTCCAAGTTTAGACCTTCTTTAAGTCTAAACGTTGGGGTTTTTTCCACTATCCAGTCTCGCGACCAGATGTCCGCGGCCTCCACAACGATGGCCCCCGACCTGATGAAGATGTCGTTGAATCTGGGGGCGACGTTTCTTTCACAGAGTAATAGTTTATATTTCTACCAAATTATTGATTAGTTATTTTTCTACCCAAAACAGGGGTTTTCAAAAAAAGAGTTCAGTTTTCAACAAAATAAATTAATTTTTAACTGAAAAAGATAACCTTTCAAGCAAAAATGAAATAGCTAAATTTTCTTTTTTTTAAATTAATTTTAAAACAAAAAGAAACGAATTTCAAACAAAATAGTAAAGATTTTATTAAATAAATCAATTTTTCACCAAAATGATGAATCTTCAATCAAAGAAATGAAGTTTCTAACTAATGAGATTAATTTTCAACCGAAAAGGAAAAACTTAAAACCTCAGATAAAAAAATTACAACCAAAAAGATGAATCTTCAACCAAAAAAGACGTCTTCACAACAAAACTAAAAAAAAAGGACATTCAACCTAAACAAAAGAGTTTTCAAGAAAATAAAGAAATTTTGAAATAAACAAGGTAGGCTTTAAAGAAAGAATGAAATATAAACACTTTCAGTTGAAAAAATTAATTTAAAATTTAAAAAATACGAATTTTTAACAAAATGGTTCAAATCTCAAACAAAGAACTAAATGTTTAACTAATATGATAAATCTTCCGCCAAAAGAATGAATTTTTAACAAAGTAGTTGGATTTCAAAAAAAAAATATGAATTTTCTGCAAAATAGTATATTTTTGAACCCGAAAGTATGACTTTGTAGCAAAAAGGTGAATTTCCAACAAAATTGTTGAACTTTCAACTGAAAAATATCAATTTTCAACTTAAAATAGCATAGTTACATTTTGAGTTACAAAATATAAATTTTCAACAAAAATAGAGTAAATTTTCAGCAAAATAGTTGAATTTTTCAACAAAACAGGTGAATTTACAATTAAGAATATTAAATTTCTACCAAAAGAGAAATAACCATCAAATTTGACTTTCAGTTGTAAATACGCGCATTTGTTGGATCTCGAGTTTGGCGCTCTATAATGTATTTACCTCGCGACACGCTCTCGGTCATTGTACATCTTCCACATATTTGGATAGGACTTTTGAAATTAAAGGTAAAATCATCGACAAATGAAATTTAATGATTGTGAATTCTCTTCTGTTAAAGCTCCTTCGGATTTAACGAACACATTCTCGTCACATGTCTCGTGAGAAAAAAAGGTAAAAAGCAATTTTTCAGATCTGATTCAAAAACCTTGTTTCTTTTTGTCCAAAAATTTAATTTGTTTATTTGTAATGTCATTTTTCACGATTAAAACAAAAACTACGCGTCTTGTCAAAAAATGATTGAAACAAATTTGTTGCCCTTTTTGGGGTGAATAACTTTTGTCTATTTATTTTCTTCGCAGCTTGTGTCGTTTGTCCAAAAATGTTATTTTTAATGTCGTTTTTCACGAATAAAACAAAAACTACGCGTCCACTCGAAAAGTAGTTAGAAACGAATTTGTATATCTTTCTTGGGTGCACAATTTTGGTCTTCGCTTTTTTTTCGTATCTTGTATAGCTAATTTTCCTTTGTTTTTTTTTATATTGAAAATGCTATAACTCTGACTTTTTTCTATCGAAAAAAGTCGTGAGGATAAATTTTTCGACTTTTCGAGTACTATAAATAGCCGTACATAGAATTTTTAAATCCTAAAAATAATGCTCTTAAAAGTCTTGAAAATGCTCTAACTTTTTGCATTTCCATCCAAAATCTACAATAATTAGAGGGAAAAATAATTAACGTATTACTGAAGAATTTTAATAATTATGTAACTAATGAATATTCAAGTGCTTCATTATATTATACAATACATATATTGTAAAGTCGTTATCTCATAAATAGGCGTCAAGGTAACTAACTGATATTTACATTTCATTAGCCACACAGAAAAACGCCAATCCTCAAAAGTACGCCGATTCGGTGTTGTTTTAAGTTGCAACAAAAATGAGACACCGGAGAATGATAATGAAGCTACATATGTTCTTGCTACGTTTTCACACTTGAAGTATTCTCATTAAAAAAAAAAAAATTTATTTCGAGAACATAACAAATAAGCGGCCACAAAAATGATACCACTGCTTTTCTGTGCAGTTTTAACGAGAAAATATTTACTTACTGAATTCATTTAAGAAAAGGATTACTAGTTGATTTATATTTTGATATATTGATATTTTGAACCTACTCTGTATCACAAATAACATTATATTTTAGTTTTACATTTGAAAAAAAAATTAAATTAATGTTGTGGAGGAATTTCGCTTAGATTTACAATTCTAAATATCTTTGAGATTGTTCCAAGGGTGCCCAATGAAGTATCTGAGATTTCTCCTCGGGTCATTTCTTCAACCGCTTCGCTGTACATGTTTATTTTTGCTCGTTTTTGTATCCCAGATCTTCTAATGTAGAATCCACGAATTGCTCTAGGTATCTTCACTATAATTGCAAATACGTCACCATTGGATGTTGATAACACAAATTGTTCTTCGGTTGGCATTGGCTCAAGGACCTGACGACTTCCTCTCACTTGAATTGGTTTATTGCGAGGAAACGTGTATCTTCGAATTTCGAATAGCCGGTTCGGATTTGTGTGGGGAATAAGACGAATAAATTTGAGTTCCTCAAGTTCAAATCCAAGTATGTATGAAAAAGTGCGAGTGGCAGGAGGAGACCTTGACCTGGCATGAAGAGGAGGCTCGGCAGGGAGAGAAGAACTGCCTGGATAATGAAGTATGGCAGGAGGAGACCCGGACCTGGCACACTGAGAAGACTCGGCAGTAGAACGAGGCCTGATCGGAGAACTCGGAAATTGAGGTCTGGCATGAGAAATAGTCCTTTCAGGAGAATGATTTCTGTCAGGAGAACGAGAAGTTCCGGGACGAGGAGCATACGGAATAGGGGCGCCATTAGGTAAACAATCAAATTGTGAACTCAAATCTGCAACAAGAAATAGAGGATTAAATTTTTTTTAAGAAGACAACCACATCACACAAAACGTAGAATGTAAAACATGTTGGGAAGCGTTCACATATTACGTAAAATTGAAAGGGGGGTGCGTATTTCGCTACGGTCTGTTATGTGGGAGCTGGGGCGCATTTGGCCTGATTACATAACATTTTTAATTTATGAATTTTCTGCACCATCAACTTTGCATATCAAAATTTCTAAATAAATAATTTCAATTCACCATAAAATAATAATAATAAATAATATTAATAAATAAACTTATTTTGAAGAATTCGAAAAAAGGCTAGAAGCTTTTTAATGATTATGAAAAATTTGAGGGTATTGCATTTGTTTCAAGATTTCTCGGGAAATTTTTAATGGTTTAGGTTTAATTTTAAAAGAATAATTTTAAGGTTTGAAGATTTCAAAATATGTGGAAAAAGAATATTGAAGGCTTTGAGCAAATTTTTTTAATTTTTTAGGATTTAAAAATTTTTTGGGTAAACTGAATTTTGCAGAGTGTCAAGAGAATGAAAAAAATGTTCTTAAGATTCATGGGAAAAATTTAAATTATGTTTTGTAATGAATTCTAAGAGAAAATTGAAACATGATTTTAGAAAAAATTTGAGTGAGTTTAAGAGATATTCAGAAGTTTTGAAACGATTCAAAAATAAAACTTTTAAAAGATTTCAAAAATTGTCAAAGAAGATTTTGAAATATTTTAGGGCACTTTTCTTAATTTTGCAGAATATAAGAAAACATTCTGGAAAAATTCGAATGATTTTTAATGATTAGAAGGTGTAGAAGGTCTGACAAGATTAAAAAAAGAATTTTCTTAATATTCGTGTGAAAATTTTAAAGGATTTTTTTTTTTGAAAATAAAGTTTAAGAGAAAATTAAAAAAGGTTTTTAAACATATCAAACGATTTCCTAAAATTTCGAAAAAGAATGTAGAAGATTAGGTCAAAGTGTTTCAATTTGGAAAGATGAAAATATAAAAAATAAATCGAGTAAATTCAAGAAATATTCAGTAGAATTGAAGAGATTCAAAAAGAATTTGAAACTTCAAAAGATTTTTAGAAATGTAGATTTTTAAAGATTTCAAAAATTAACTTTAGGAGCTTTAAAAGAATTTCGGAAGGTTTCAAGAGAATAAACAATTTTTTTTTAATTCCTATGAAAATTTAGAAGATTATAAAGCCATTTTTTAAAATTTTGAATGATTTTTCAAAATTTTGAGAAACATTCGAGTCAGTTAAAAATATTTTCAGGAATTTAAAATGTATTAAATATAATAGAAGTATTTAAAAACTTGGAAATATTTCCGAAAATTCATAAAATATTTCTTGATTTCTTCCAAACTTCTAAAAGTCCTAAACATCTTTTAAAAAGACTAGAATTTTTCCTAATATTTTGTAAAATACTATAAAATAAAAAAATTTCTTAAAAATCTTCTAGATTCTTTTCTGACATATCTGAAATATTCAAAAATCTTTTTTTAGTTTCCTCAAAAATCTTATAAAAATTATATTTATATAAATTTGAAAACAAACTCATAATAGTTATTTTCTTGTTCTCAATTCTCAGAATTTAAATTCAACTCGAATTAAAGTGTTCAAGAACTTTAAACAAAATAAATAGATATTTTACATTTTTCTGTTATATTATTATAAATATTATTTTTTAAACAAAAAAAGTCATAGAAACAAATTTCAAACAAATCAGTTACATTCTAAAACCAAAAATGTAACAGATAGTTGATATTGCCACCAAAAAATATTTTTATTTTCAATCATAAATAGATGAATTAAACCAACAAATACGAATTTTCAAAAAAGTACTTGAATCCTCAACAGTTCATTTCTCAACCCGAAAATATGAATTTTTGCAAATAAGTGAATTTGCAACAAAATTATTAAATTCAAGAAAAAAGAAGAATTTTCTACCAAAAAGTAGAATTTTCAACCCAGAAGATATGAATTTTTTAACGGAAAAGACTAGTTTTCAACAAAATAAATGAATTTTCAACTAAAAAGATAAGGTTTCAATCAAAAATGAAATAGTTACATTTACAGTTTAAGAAATTAATTTTAAACAAAAAAACAAACAAAATTTGACTCCTCTAGACTAGAAAGGATAAATTTTCAACCACAAATAAAATAGTTTTATTTTCAGTTACAAAAGTTAATTCTAAAAAAAGAAACAATTTCCAACAAAATAGTTCAATGTTCAACAAATGAAATAAATTTTCAACCAAAAAGAGGAATTTTGAACTAATGACATTAATTGTCTACCAAAAAGATTACTTTTTAACAAGATAATGACATTTTAACCAAATAGTTGAATTTTTGACTGAAAAATATCAATTTTCGACGTAATGTAGCATTGTTAAATTTTGAAACAAAAATCACGTCGGAACAATTGTAATTTTCGGAAAGCCTAAAAATGTACTTCAAATTAAATATATATATTATTAGTATATTTACCAATAAAGTTGAGGACAACCGCCATGAATAATACGGTGGTGGAAATAAACCTCATCTTTTCTAATTAGAAGAAAAACTGATTAATCTGTTAATGAAGAATTTTGTGAACAATGTAACTAACGAATATTCTAGTGCTTCATCATATTATATAATATATATATCGTATAGTCGTTATCTCTTAGATTATTTTTATACGCGTCAAACTTATCTTTCTCAGATATTAACATTTCATTAGCTTTAGTTTCAAGGAGAAAAAATGTACTTACTAAATTCGTTAAAAGTGATATCAAAATTTATAAAATTTTTTTGCGTTTAAGCGAAATCCATCGTTTTAATGGAAAATTTAAAAAGTTTCTGCTATAATGATTTTTTTGATGCTTTGTAAAACTAATATAAATTCTAGAAAATATGTTATAGGAATTGAGACTTAAGATGGTTTAGTCCAATATTTGTAAGGCTGTATTATTATAACATAATATTAATATTATAATATAAAAGAAAAAAAGGAAATATTATAATGTTATAAATATTATATTATAAAATACAACACTGTTAGAAATATGCTGAAAAGGACCCCGCGCGAATAAAAAATCATAATGACAAAACCCCGAAAAATGGACAGATTTTCATCTGCACTGCGCCAAAAGTACCCAGTAGCCTCCATGTAGCGTGAATGCTGGTCTAAAAGGGTACCTTTGGCGCGGTGCAGACGAAAATCTGTCAATTTTTCGGGGTTTTGTCAGAAGGATTTTTTTTTCGCGGGGCCATGACCTACAAAATGTCACAGTTGCAGAGTGCTAAGTGTTTTCAGTGAGCTTCGCGCCAATAGCTTTTATGTAGCGTGAATGCTGGTCTGAAAGGGTACTTTTGGCACGGTGCAGATGAAAATCTGTCCATTTTTCGGGGTTTTGTCATTATGATTTTTTGTTCGGGGGGTCATGTTCTACAAAATACAAAAAATTATCAAAATCCACCGAGACCTTTTTGAAATACATTTTGTGCGGGGTCCTTTAACTACTTTGGTTACATACTTCTTTAGCGAGGTAGTTGTGTTGTATAAAACGGCGACTGACGTGGTTGCCGTTTTTTCTAAGCATATAGGCCCAATTTCAAGATTTAAAAGATTTCGAAGATTCTCAGTGTATGAAAAGAAATTTCAAAGCATTTTATAAGATTTTAATAGAATTTCAACAGATGTTACAGGAATTTAAGAGATTTCATATGATTTCAAAAATTAAATTTGGTTCCCAATATCGCAAGCGATTCTAAGTTATTGCAAAGAATTTCACGCGATTTCGAAGTATTCAAAGAGATTTTAAAGGATTTTACAAGATTTCAAAGATTTTTACGATTTTCAGGGATTTCAAGTCATCCCATGTTTTAAATTCGAGGAATCAATTAGGTTCACGATGGAGAAAAATTTCGCAAAGTTTTCGCAAATAAAACTGTGATGACGTAAGATTTTATAAAATTTTAAAATATTAATAATACACATATTACTAGTAGTAAATGTGTTAATTTAAATAGATATATGGATGCTTCGAAATGATACACTAATTTAGTATTAGTATTATTTGTCAGTGTTAGTAGTGACATGAACCCAAGCTTCCAAGCTTTCAGGTTCATTCGTCGACATGAAAGTGGCTAATCTGCTCCTCTCAGTCATACTGAAACCTTTATCACGTTTCTTCGCGAAAAAAAATCCAAAAACCATGGTATTGTTCTTGGGTTAATTAACTTATGTACAGGGTGCGGCACATAAACTTGCTAATTTGCTTTTGGCGCCAAGCTGCGAGGAGTAGTCGGATGAGGGTGGGGAGGTTCTCATTCAGTAGGGGACGTCCTGAAGTTTCGTTTCCCCCACAGTCAGTTGACATCATGCATTGGACGAAGAAGCAGCGCGAATTTGCCTGCGAGGCTTACTTTTCCAACGGTCGTTCCATCATCGCCACTCAACTTGCCTTCCGTACTCGGTTCAACATTCATCCTGCAGGTCCCGTTCCTGGCCGGCAGTCGATTGTTCCGTGGATGGAAACATTTAGGGTTGGACAACCCGACTGTCGGCCAGTAACGGGGCCTGCAGGATGAATGTTGAACCGAATACGGTAGGCACATTGAGCGGCGATGATGGAACGACCGTTGGAAAAGTAAGCCTCGCAGGCAAATGCGCGCTGCTCCTTCGTCCAATGCATGATGTCAACTGACTGTTGGGGAAACGAAACTTCAGGACATCCCCTACTGAATGAGACCCTCCTCACCCTCAACCGACCACTCCTCGCCGCTTGGCGCCAAAAACAAATCAGCAAGTTTCTGTGCCGCAGCCTGTAGCATACCTAAATCTAATTATAGTGAACAAGAAATACAGTATTATATATTCATTATATGATTTATTGAGTCATCTTATATACAATTTAAGATAGATGCTTAAATTCTATATTATTAAAAGGTCCGGAAATATATCGCAGATAAAGCTGCCTCGAGGAAGCAGCTTCCTGCCTCCTCCAGGGTGCCACCTTCGAAAACTTTCAGTAGCCTTGGAGGTAAAAATGTGCTGAATGTATTATCCAGCTCAACAATAATTCCGTCGTCAATCTTGGTTTGAACCTTCATGATCTTCGTCACAGGATATCTATGTCTAGGGGTCAATTCGGACAGCGGCTTCGTCGGCAGGAATCACTCCATGCGGCGAACGGTGTTGATCTTCTTGAGATCCATATTGCTGATGAAGCGTCAGAGGTTTAGTTCCAGTCGAAGCTGCAGTCAATCTCGGAGACGTTGGAATGAAGAAAATAGATCAGCAAACCTGTTTATATAGGAAGCTGCCCCACTCTTCACCACTCCCACTCTCATTTAGAGACTGTGCAAAGAAAATATATTCTATGTGTGAGCATACATTCATACATGATTTTAATTTAAGTTCTTTTATAGAAGGACAGCTAAAATCCTCCAGATTTTCTACATTGCATACATATTTTTCTGATCTTTTCTTTTCTGAACCTTTTACATATACTATAAGTGCACTTTCTAATATTTCTCGAAGTATGACTCTTAATTCTTTATAGGGTACGTCACCAGCAGTCCAGTTTATTTCATGATAATTGTAGAACAGCCGTAGATTTTCACTCTTGTATCGTCCAGGTAGTGAACTCCAGCTGCAAGGTGGTTCGAGGAGAAAGACTAGTGGTTGAGCATCATCCTGGAGAAGGAGAATGGCCAACTCCTTTAAGATAAAGTCGTTGTGTGGTCTGTTGAAGCCTTGAACATCCACAACGTAGTCCATCTTGACTGAAAATGATTTTTCTAGTCAGAATTAGTTCTTTCATACCTTGCTGACACTCTTCCCCTCCACTCAGTATAGCCCTCACCACCATACAGCTTCTTCACCACACCACTGATTGTTTTGTATTGGACAATGCGATCGTGTAAGATTAGGCAATAGGCAGCTGTGTTAGCGGAAAAATTGGCACTTGATTCAAATTCTAATCGCACATTCACTGAAGCCTGTTTGAAACTCATTTTGTTTTGAGCAATCAATAACAATTAGTGGAGCATATTTTTTGAAGGTCTCTTTCTTTAGTAGAGGTTCAGGCCCTTTTCCATAATAATATGAAGATTGAAAATTAGCATACATCTCATACAATATAGCAAATTGATTTTGATCAAAGTTTAGATTTAAATTAGCATGTGGATAATATTGGAAATTTAAGAAGAGTTTTACGTTTGTGATGCTGCAATGATCGAAAATGTTGGCATATTTTTTAGGATGATCTTTCTGATCTGTTTGAAAAGCCAAAATAATATATCGTGATTTCTCTATGTGTTGAAGTTTTCGTAGTCCACACATGTTTCTGTGTAGCAGGAATTAGAGGATATCCATTAATTTCCCACGTTCGAGAATTCAGTGTTATGATTGGATCCTTCTCAATAAATTTCAACAATTGTAGCTTTTGCCGATCTCCAGCAAATAAGTAGGGAACCATCCACTTCACTTTATTAGGTAACATTCTGAATTCTACAGGATTTTCTCGTGTACTTTGCATTACAACATTCAAGTTAGTACATGATCTCGTTAAGATGAGTTCATGTTTAGCATTTACAATGATCTTTCGATAATCTTCAGCAAAGCCGAGGATCATGCTGAGTGGTACGGTTACATCAAAGTATCCATCTTCATTTGTAATTATGACAGTTAAATTTACGTTAGGCCAGCCTGCATTCTCAGCAAAGTTAAGCTGATTAGGAGTTAGAGAAACGTACTCCTACATGGTACTGGTAAGTCCGACATTTTTGCATCGGTCAATCTTAATACCGTTCAATTCGTAACGAATTTCATCAAATAAAAAACAGATGGCATTGCAACCAAAGATGTAACTGTCACGTTAGTTCCATCGGATTTGACAAGTCTTCCATGTACATGCAATGAGTTTTTACTTGGAAGAACATACAAATCTTGATGTTGCATTGCAATTCGAATCTCATCACTATTGTTCAATGATGACGAAGCATAAGGCTGTTGAGAATGAATCTCATAGTGTGCTAAAGATTCATCATTGCTAACTGGAGCTAGAATATTCAGTGTTTCTTCCATCTTTATAGCAGCGGCAACAACAAATAATAAATATATAAATTAATGCTTGCTTCTTCTTCTTTCTTGACAAGGTATCACTCTGAGACCTAGTTCCTTCAGAATGCGCACTCTCTGAGATGTTAACCTCTTGCGAGCTGATTGAAGACTGATTATTTTCTCGCATGGCGGCTTGCTTATATAGCTTCCATCCACTTTACGATTATAAACAAAACCCATCACATTGATTGACGTGCAATCGAATCGTTATAGTCTCTCGCCGAAATTTTACCAAGTTTCCGTCTTAATCCACTATGCGGAGCTGAATATGATGATCGTCTTCACGGCGATCGGAAGGTAAATTACATGTGATGGTACTTCTACGATCTTATATCCTGGTGGAACAGTTGGAAAGAATTCATGAATTGTGTGGACTTTGCGATTGTTAATATATGCTCCAGTTGTTATATTACACTCAACTCTAAGAGCATTGACCTTAAGAATGGCTACTGGTAGATCTGATGCATGCAGTTTGTTAGCCGGAAGAACACGTGGTTCAACTCCCAACAATTGACCAATAGAATCTTCAGGTTGTAAGGTATACGATATTACCCCTGCAATTGGCAAGCTGATACACAGAGCCGAGAATGGGCCTTAGCACCAGGCGCTAGCAAAACGCGCAATCGCGAACGTTCCCACCCACGCAACGCGATCGCGAGTGGGGAGGCGCGTTTCTTAAAAAGTAGATGCGGAGGCCCAAAAAGGCATTGTGGGGCTCGCTGGCGAGCGAGAGTGATCCGGAAGATTTCGGATACAGGCCAGAGAATTATATTCTCGAAACCGAGTGTCGTCTGACTCCAGTTTCCCGCTACAGGCGAACTGACTAGAGGATTGTATCCTCGACATCTAGTACGAGTACGGGAAACATTGACACTCTCAATCGAATCACCAGATTCTAGGCGCGACCTTACGCAGCTTCTACGAGGAGTTTTTCTGTGAACTAGGAGGACGTACATTTTTTAGGTACGAGATTTTGCTCTTGTTTATTTTGCATAAAGCAGATATAATTTTCATGGGCGAGATTATTGTGAAAATGAGCTTGTCTTGCCAATAATCTCGTCGTCGCTGTTCTGAGTCAACATATAATAAATTTATTAAGTACAATGCAGTAAAGTCAGTACTGCCCTTACGAGGAGGTTTTCTTTCTTAATTTCTAGACTGTAAGTAGGGAAAAGCGGTGATCCTGAGTAGAAGGATTACCATTTTATTTGGTTATGCGATGATGCAAAATATCTCACTAATATCTCATAGAGATTCTAACCGTGGTCCTAAGAGATCCGACTGAGCATTTCTCACCAAATGAAAAACATTTTCCCTATTTGTGGTACACGGAAAAAATTTATCCGTGAAGAAGTCACGAACTTGTAGCTAGGTCTCGGATACGAGATAAAAAAATGAAACATTAAATCCTTATTTCTATGAGAAATATATG
>CAKNYM010044578.1:0-24570 GCA_932195095.1 Andricus curvator | reverse complement strand
CGAGAGATAGAGGCAGAAGTGTGATGCAAAAAAGCAAAGGGCTCATGGTATCACCCTGAAAGACACCCCTCTGGAAGATGACGTTGTTCGTTGTCACACGATAATTTCTAGATGAGGTAGTAAATCTAGTTTTCCAAAGAGGCATCAATCTCTCTATGTATCTCACTATGTGTTGATGCACCTTCAAGCTTTCCAACAAACAAATGATAAGTCTATAAGAGGTTGAATCGAAAGCTTTCCAGTAGTCAATCCAGGCCATCGACAGGACGCGCTGATGGGCTGCAGCGTCTTTACAGACACACCTGTCAATTAGCAGGTTTTCTCGACAGCCTGCTACACCTTTTTTCGAGCTACTTTTTTCGTACATCTCTTGCCACACAGGCTCAATTCGTCGGACAATCCTGTTGTTTAGGACAGCTGTAAATATCTTATACAGTGTGTTCAAACAAGTTATTGGCCTGTAATTATCTGGGTTGGTCAAGTTGCCTTTTTTCGGTAGGAGTAGAGTGCGTCCTAACACCAGCCACTGCGGAATGGGCTTCTCCGACTTCAAATATGAGGTGAATATGCGGGCCAAATGTTGGTGTGTAGAAGTAAACTTCTTTCACCAGAAGTTCTTGATACAATCTGGTCCAGCAGCGGAACAGTTCTTCGTGCCTCCAAGTGCTAGTTGTATGTTGTATACCTCTCTCCAAAAAGTCTCTACCTCCTTAGGCTTGGATGGATTTTTGACAGAAACAGGGAAATTGCTGAAGATGCGCGATTGGTCAGCGAGAAACTGTTGATTCTCCCTGATCCATCTCTCTCTCTCTCTCTCTCTCTTCTGTATTCTCCTCCTTGCGTCAGATAACAGCCGTATTTTGTCAACAATATGCTGCTTTATTGCCAGCAGCTTTGACTTGTTCAGTGTGTGATTCAAGATCCTCAGTTCTTGGGCGAACTTTCAAACCCTTTCCATGAACGGTCTACCAGACGTTATGTAGTCAATCACACACTGAACACGGGACGCATTCTATCTTGCCCATCCAATCTTCTTATTCAGTTGATGCAAGCGTCTTTTGGTCTTTTGAAACATCGTCGGTTTTAGCCTTCGATTCGAATCAGCCAAAGCTCTCGCAGCACCATTAACTGAGCAAAAGATGGTCCAGAGGTCGGACTCTTGCGAGATATCTCCACGAAGGGAGGCATCCATTTCAGCCAGATCTTGGGGCTTAGGACGAACTTGCATTTTAATGTTCCTCCTTGTCCTGAAATCTCGATCATCTCTCAAAAGGTGCCTGTTTTCCGCAGTTGGTCTTAATGTCGCTTCTTCATCCTCGGCTACAGCTTGATCAAGCAGCGGTTGGGGAAGCGCTTCGCGTACATATCCAATTTTCCAGAGGTGGACACGTTGATTTCCCAATGATTGACTCAAAAACGTGCTGAAGCTCTGGGTGTTTGTGGCCCCACAGAGTGTGCATACGCGCCATAAAGTCTCAGTGATCAGGGATAATGCTGGAATCGTAGCAGTCTAGCAAGTCATCCTTGAGTTCATCCGTCCACTGAATGTGGGCGTTTCGCCGGTTCGTCGTCGTATTTCCATCTAAATTATTTTCAGCACCCCGAACTTCACAGAAAAAACTAGATGTAAAAAACGTTACAAGTAATGAGTGTTATGGGGACGTTAACCTGTTTCACTCATTGCATGCAACGTGTTTTACACCCTGCTTTTTGTGTGATATTGTTGAATACTTTAAGAAAAATTTAATCCTCTTTATCTTGTTGCAGATTTGAGTTCACACTTCGATTGTTTACCCAATGGCGCCCCTATTCCGCATGTTCCTCGTTCCGGAACTTCTCGTTCTCCTGACAGAAATCATTCTCCTGAAAGGACTATTTCTCATGACAGACCTCAATTTCCGAGTTCTCCGATCAGGTCTCGTTCTACTGCCGAGTCTTCTCTGCGTGCAAGGTCCGGGTCTCCTCCTGCCATACTTCATTATCCGGGCAGTTCTTCTCCTCATGCCGAGCCTCCTCTTCGTGTCAGGTCAAGGTCTCCTCCTGCCATTCGCTCTTTTTCATACATACTTGGATTTGAACTTGAGGAACTCAGATTTATACGTCTTATTCCCCACACAAATCCGGACCGGCTATTTGAGATTCACAGGCACACTTTTTCTCCCGATAAAACAATTCGAGTGAGCGGAAAATTTCAGGTTCTTGAGCCCATGCCGACCGAAGAACAATCTGTATTATCAACGTCCAATGGTGACGTATTTGCAATTATAGTGGAGAGAACCAGAGTACTTCGTGGATTTTATAAAACAAGAACAGGCTACAGAAAACGAGCAAAAATAAACATGTACAGCGGCGCGGTTGAAGAAATGACTCAGGAAGAAATCCGGGACGCTCCATTAGGCAGCCGTGCAGCAATCTCAAAGATATTTAGAACAGTCAATTTAAGAGAAACTCCTCCGCTACATTAATTTCATTTAATAAAATCTGTAAAACTAAAATATAATATTATTTGTGATACGGAGTAGGATCGTTCTTTTTGAAAACCTAATTGAGTGCCACACTGCGTGAATATGACTTTTAGTGGCAGTTTTCTGTTTGTTTATTTACTAATAAAGATTATGAATTTTCTGCACCATCAATTTTGTTAATCAAAGTATCCAAACAAGTACTTTTATGCCATGATAAATTTTATTTCTAAATGTTTCTAAACATTATCATTAAAAGAAAAAATTCAAATCGTTAATAATTTTTTAATATCAAAGAATAATTTTGTACTTAACATTTTGTCCCAACACTAACATTTATATACTTGTGACCGAACTTTTTAAACTTGAACGATTTTAAAGAATTCCAAACAATTTAAGATGAAATTCAGAGATTCGAAAGTTACTTAATTGTTTTATTACTAAAAAGCTATTCAATTAAATAATAACATGCTTGAAGACAAAATTAACATCCGGAAAAATATACCGGAAGAGAATACACAAGGTAAAATATTTAATCATCTGTTCCTTGTTGCAGATTTTAGTTCAGAGTTCGAGTATTTACCTTATGACAAGCCTATTCCTGGTGTTCATCGTTGCCAAACTTATTTTTTTAACAGGCATCCTTCTCCTGGAAGGTCTTTTCCTCCTGCCAGACCTCATTCTCGGGTTTCTCCGGTCAGGTCTTCTCCTCCTGCCAAGCCGTCTCTTCTTGCCAGGTCAATGACTCCTCCTGCCAGGCTGTCTCTTCGTGCCAGGCCCGGGTCTCCTCCTGCCATTTGCTCTTTTTCATACATATTCGACGATACATTCCTCCCGATAAATCAATTCAATGGAGAGAAAAATATAATATCTTTGCGCCCATGAAAACCGAAGAATAATTTGGCAAGATTGAGGAAATGAGGCCAGAAGATATTCAGGCACTCTCCAATTTCAAAGATATTTAGAATAGTCGAGGTAAAAATATAATATTGTTAATAAGTCATTCGGAATAGATATTTATTTTTTAAGCTAATTTTTTTTTGTTTTAAGGTTATACAAATATAATTTCTCTAATTTTCTGGAGAGAATTCAAGAAGATTTTTCGTTATTTCAGAAGTCGAATTCAAATTTCAACAAAAAAGTTAACTTTCAAACAAATACTTGAATTTTCAACCAAAAAGGATTTTTTAATCAAAAAAGAAAATGAATTTTAACCAAATTATAATTTGAGGGGAAAAATATAATGTTCTTAAAATTCCTGAGAAAATTGGAGCGGATTTTTTTGTTTATTTTACAAGATATTACAACACTTTAGGAAACATTTAAGTCAGTTTAGTTTGGTAGAAATTAAAAAAGATTTTATAAATTTTCGAAAATCTTTCAAGGTTAAAAAATATTTTCAATCTCTTCAAAAGTTCTAAAACTCCTAAATATCTTTTAAACTGACTCGAATTATTCTTAAAATTTTCAAAACTTACAAATTTAAAAAAAGTGCTTTAAAATCTTCCAAATTATTTTTTCAAAATTTTGAAGATCTGTTGAAATCTTTTAAATCGTGTGTAAAAATTCATTTTTCTAAGCAAAAAATCATTTGAAATTATCCCTAAAATCTTTTTGAGAATTCTTAAAATGCTTCGAAATTTTGTTTCAAAATCTTCGAAAATGTACATTTTGTTTTAAATTTTTTGAAAGATTCAAATTTTCTTTTGAATCTTTTCAAAACTTCTAAACCTTCTCAATATCTTCTTGAATGATTTGAATGTTTCCAAAAAATTTTCCTCATTCTGAAAAATAAATTATCTTAAAATCTTTCAAATTCTTTTTTGACAATTTTGGAAATCTTTTGAAATGTTTTAAAATCCTTTTAAATTGTCTTTAAAAATTAATCTTTTTAATTTTTAAAAATTTTTTCAAAATTTAAATTATTTTCAAATTTTACAAAACTTATAAACTAATTCTAATAAAATAAGTAGAATAATAATAAAAAATAGTTCTAAAAATAAAATAATAAACTCATTTGCTAAAATTCTGCAAAATATTTTGAAATGTTTTAAAATATAGTTTTTTTAATTCTCTTGAAATTAATTTTTTTCAAAAAAAAATCATTTAAAATTTTTCGACAAATCTTCAGAAATTATTTTTAATTCTCTTGAAATCTTTCAAAATAAGACATTCTAGGTTTATGTCCCTAATTTCATTTGTCTGATCTCTTTGAAACTGAAAAAGTTTACAAATTATAGTGTGGTAGCAAAAGTGTTGAGGAAATAATTATTTCCGGATGTTAAAAAATCATTTACAACTAAATTTATTTCTACTGTTAATAATGTTTATAGAAACATTCAGAAATAAATTTTATCATGAAATAAAATTACGTACTCATTTAGAAATTTAGCCTTCGCTCATTTAGTATTTTATTTAGAAATAATTATTTTTGTTTTGAAATACGAGCACCGTGACTAAAACTTTTTAGGAAAAGGATAATTTTCATTGCATAAAACTATTGCATTCAGGATTCATATATCTATAGTAAAATAAGCCAACCTCTTCTTACATGTTTATTCTCCGTAGTATTACATCAGTAAATCAAGTACATCAGTACCTCATTACATCAAGTAAATCGGTACATCAAGTACATTAGTATATCAAGTACATCAGTACATCAGAACCTGAAGTACATCAGTACATCAGAACCTGAAGTACATCAGTACATCAAGTACATATGTACATATGTACAGCAAGCACATCAGTACATCAAGTACATCAGTACCTCAAGCACATCAGTAAATCAAGACTTCAAGTACATCAGAACCTCAAGTACATCAAAACCTCAAGTGCATCAAGTACATCTGTACAGCAAGCACATCAGTACAGCAATTACATCAGTACCTCAAGCACATCAGCACCTCAAGCACATCAGTACATCAAGTACATCAGTACATCAAGTACATCAGTACAGCAAGTACATCAAGTACTTCAAGTACATCGGTACATAAAGTGCATCAGTACATCAAGTAAATCAGTACATCAAGTACATGAGTATATCAAGTACATCAGCACATCAGGACTTCAAGTACATCAGAACCTCAAGTACATCAAGTACATATGTACAGCAAAGACATCAATACAACAAGTACATCCAGTACACCAGAACCTCAAGTACATCAGTACCTCAAGTGCATCAGTACCTCAAGTACATCAGTACCTCAAGTACATCAGTACCTCAAGCGCATCAGTAAAGCAAGTACATCAGTACCTCAAGCACATCAGTACATTAAGTACATCAGTACAGCAAGTACATCAGTACAACAGGTACAACAGTACAAGTACATCAGTACAGCAAGTACTTCAGTACATCAGGTACTTCAGTACATCAGGTACTTCAGTATATCAAGTACATCAGTACTTCAAGTACATCGGTACATCAGTACATCAAGTAAATCAGTACATCAATTACGTCAGAACCTCAAGTACATCAGAACCTTAGGTACATCAGAACCTCAAGTACATCAGAACCTCAAGTACATCAGAACCTCATGTACAGAAAGTACATCAGTAAAGCAAGTATATCCAGTACATCAGAACCTCAAGTACGTCAGAACCTCAAGTACGTCAGAACCTCAAGTACATCAGTACCTCAAGCACATCAGTACATAAAGTA
This sequence comes from Andricus curvator, assembly GCA_932195095.1. Taxonomy (NCBI): domain Eukaryota; kingdom Metazoa; phylum Arthropoda; class Insecta; order Hymenoptera; family Cynipidae; genus Andricus; species Andricus curvator. The sequence goes on along the minus strand of CAKNYM010044578.1, from coordinate 18,450 downwards.
CATCAGTACAACCAGTACATCGAGTAAATCAGTACATCGAGTACATCAAGTACATCAGAACCTCAAGTACCTCAGTACCTCAAGTACATCGGAACTTCTCTTTTAAAAGCGACAGAAAAAAATGTTATGAAGCACTCTGAGTGTACATTTGTCCTTGTCTGAATCCACACTATTATTTTCACACATTGTAACATTCTTGCTACTTACATCATTCAGAGTCATTCATGAAACGCTTTTGGATACATTCTACTCGTGAATTGGGACACAGCCTTATTTATGCGCAATTGAATATATGTATTCATAAGATAAATTACGAAATCTTAAAAATAAGTAAACGCGTCCAAAGTTCTTTGCACTGAAATTTCCCTTTCGCCGCTTCACTAAAATACTGTTAAAAATTCCTTGCTCTCTCATATTAACCTACTTCGAAATATGTAACTCATTTCAATAATAAACACGACTGTGATGTGTGTTATGAACTTTAAATATTGTAAAACAATCCATTAGGAAGGGAGAAATTCTAGAATCTTTTGCGCCCGTACAAAGGCTGAAACTGAAAAATTTGAAGGAATGGAAATAACATTTATCTGTAGGGAAAATTATGTCTACTTAATGAATAATGAAGACGTCGATCATCAAGTATATTAGTATATCAAGTACATCAGTACATCAGAACCTCAAGTACATCAAAACATCAAGTACATCAGAACCTCAAGTACATCAGAACCTCAAGTACGTCAGAACCTCAAGTACAGCAAGTACATCAGTAAAAGAAGTACATCCAGTACATCGGAACCTCAAGTACATCAGAACCTCAAGTACATCAGAACCTCAAGTACATCAGTACCTCAAGCACATCAGTCATCTTTTCAAGTTCAAGTTTATCTCGCCGATATTTTCTGACCTCGTACTGCACATCTAGTATCAGTAAGAAACAATGCAATTCCGTCATTTTAAACAGAAGTCTGTTTCTCTCGGCAATACTGAGCATGTATTCATTAAATCTTCTCAAATCCGTTCGATAAAAGATAAGAGAACGTTCCGTTTTGAAATTTTGTATACAACTTTTCGAAAATTTTCAAATCCTTTTGGTCAATATCCTTCACAAGGTTTTACAAAATCTGCGCATTTTTCAAAATAGTCTTTTCATTGCTGTCATGTCTTTTTACAAACTTAATATTTTATCAGATCTATATGCAGATCTTTTTTTAGGGTTCGTCCAAAAACTACGTTACCAATTTTAGGGGGGGGGGGGGTCCACTGGAAGTTGCGAAAGATGCCCCCGTTCAATAAATAAATTAATAAATTTGAAAATCACTTTCATTTTTCAGATTTTACACTCTTTCCCCTATTGCTCTCATTTTCCCTTTTAAAGAATTCTTCTTTTTCCCCTGTTTTCCAGAAATTTTCCGTTTTCCCCGTTTTTTCGGTTAAATGCGAACTGAAATAATAGAACCCAATAAGAAAATATAACTACATTTGATTAAAAGTTCATTCTTTTTGGTTGAATTATTATTTTATTATTTATTTATTATTATTATGATATTTCTGGTTCAAAGTTCATCACGTTTGGTTAAAAAATCTACTAAAAAAGGTCAAAATGTAAAAAAAAATCAAAATTCATTTTTTTGTGAAGATTCATCATTTTAGTTGCAAATTTGATTTTTTTGGTTGAGGATTAATTTTTTGAACAAAAAATGTTACTATTTCATTTTTGGTTAAAAATGGATATTTTTACTTGAAAATTTATCTTTTCTAGCTAAAAATTCAACTACTTGGCTGAAAATTCAACTATTTTGTCGAATATTCGTCTTTTTGGCTTGAAAATTCAACAATTTGGTAATAAATTAACTTTTTTGTGGAAAATTCATATTTTCGAGATCAAAATCTAAACGTTTTGTAGAAAATACTCCTTTTTTAGTTTAAAAATTAATCTTTTTTTTGCAAAAAAATGCAACTGTTTGGTTGATATTGTATCTTTTTTGGTAAAAAGTTAATCTTCTTGATTGACAATTCATTTTTTTGCAAATTCAATTATTTTCGTAGAAAATTCAACTATTCATTTAAAAATTAAACAATTTTTTGAAAATTTAACTACTTGGTAGAAACTTCACTTTTTTGTTGAAAATTCGTATTTTCGGGTTAAAAATCAACTGTTTTGCAGAAAATTCATGTATTTTGTTAAGGATTCGTCTTTTTCTTTAAAATTAATCTCTTTTCATGAAAATGTTATCTTTTTTTAGTAAAAAATGCAACTGTTTGGTTGAACTTTATGTATTTTGTTAAAATTTTGTCTTTTTTGGGAGCAGGTTAATTTTCTTGATAGAAAATGCAACTTTTTGGTTGAAAATTCATATTTTCGGGTTAAAAATTAACTGGTTTGCAAAAAATTCATGTACTTTGTTGAAAGTTCACCTTTTTGGCTTGATAATTCAATAATTTTGTAATAAATTACCTTTTTTTTTTTGAAAAATCATATTTTCGAGTTGAAAATCTAATTGTTTTGTAGAAAACATGCCTTTTTGGATTAAAAATTAATCTCTTTTCGTAAAAATTTCAACTTGTTTGGTAAAAAAAATACAACTGTTTGGTTGAAATTGTATCTTTTTTGGAAAAAATTAATCTTCTTGGTTGAAAATTAATTTTGTTTTTTGCAAATTCAACTATTTTGGTAGAAAATAAAACTATTGATTTCCAAATTAAAGTATTTATTTGAAAATTTAACTACTTGGTAGAAAATTAACTTTTTTGTTGAAAATTCATATTTTCGGGTTGAAAAATCAACTGTTTTGTAGAAAATTGACGTATTTTGTTGAGAATTCGCCATTTTCTTTGAAAATTAATATCTTTTCGTGAAAATTTCATCTTTTTTTTAATGAAAAAATGCAACTGTTTGGTTGAACTTTTTTGTATTTGATTGAAATTTTGTCTTTTTTGGTGGAAAATTAATCTTTTTGATAGAAAAAATCTTTTTGTTTGAAAATCAATCACTTTTCGTGTGAATTTCATCTTTTTTAGTAAAAAATGCAACTGTTTGATTGAACTTTCCGGTATTTTGTTGAAATTTTGTCTTTTTTGGTGGAAAGTTAATCTTTTTCATGGAAAATTCATCTTTTTGGTTGAAAATCGATATTTTCGGGTTAAAAATCAAATGTTTTGTACAAAATTCATATATTTTGTTGAGAATTCGTCTTTTGGTTTGGAAATTAATCTCTTTTTGTGAAAATTTCATCTTTTTTTATTAAAAAATGCAACTGTTTGATTGAACTTTCTGGTATTTTGTTAAAATTTTATCTTTTTTAGTAGAAAATTAATCTTCTTGATGGAAAATTCATCTTTTTGGTTGAAAATTCAACTATCTGTTTAAAAATTAAACTATTTAGTTGAAAATTTAACTGCTTGGGAGAAATTTAACTTTTTTGTTGAAAATTCATATTTTCGGGTTGAAAAATCCACTGTTTTATATAAAATTCACGTATTTTGTTGAAAATTCGTCTTTCTTGAAAATTCATCTTTTTGGTTGCGAATTCAAATATTTTGTTAAAAAAACGTCTTTTTTGGTTGAATTTAAGTAATAGAAATTTTTTTTTTTAATTAACTTTTTATACTGAAAATGTAACTATTCTATTTTCAACAATTTGGTTGAAAATTGACGTATTTTGTTGTCAATTCGTATTTTTTGGTAAAAAAATTAATCTTCTTGATTAAAAATTCAAGTCCTTGGTTGAAAGTTAGGCCAATTTGTTAAAAATTCATATTATTAGTTGAAGATCCATCTCTCTGGTGTAAAATTGAACGATTTTGTTAAAAATTATTTTTTTTTTTAGTTGAAATCCATTTTTTCAAAGGAAAATTTAACTATTCAATTGGTGGTTGAAAATTGATAATTTTTAGTTTACAATTCAACTATTTGGTTAAAAATTCAACTGTTTTCTAGAAAACTGATCATTCTGACTTAAAAATTAAAATGCTTTATTGAAAATTCGTCTTTTTGAAAATTCTATTATTTACGTAGAAAATTCAAATATTTGGTTTGAAAATTCATCTTTCTTGAATTAAAATGGACTTTCTTCTTGAAAATTCATCTTCTCGGGTATAAAAGTCCGCTGTGTTTTTAATACATTCGAGTTATTATCTTCAAAACTTAACTCTTTTGTTGAAAATTTAATTATTTTCGCGAAAATTCAACTATTTTGTTAAATCATCTTCCTTGGATTGAAAGTTCATCCATTATGGTAAAAAAATTATTTTTCTTGTATAAAAATTTATCATTCCTCACTTCTGATTTAAAATTAAAATCTTGTTTGGTTGAAATACCAACTATTACGTTTTTCTTGAAGAATTCATCTTCTTCGTGTAATAACTCAACTACTGGGTTAAAAATTCCACTATTTTGTTAAAAACTCAATTACTTGGCTGAAAATTCAACTATTTTGTTAAAACCTTCTTTCTTGGTTGAAAATTCCCAAAATTGATCACGTAGTTTATGGACGGCACCTTATTTAAGCTCCTTAAATGGCATAATAATTATACCTTTTGCGTCGATCTTGTTATAAATTGATTACTCTAATGAGAAATCTACGATTCAGTAGAAATATGAAAAACAAATCTTTCTCTCTCCTTTGCAGACGTAAGAGCATGTTGTACGTACGTGTTATACGTACGGAAATACTATATCTACAACGAGACGCTACGAATACATGTAAAATGTAAATCGTCAGAGAAGTTAAAAGAATTTGTACACAAAATCAGAGAGCTTTAAAGAAAAAGTTTCAACTACCCGACGCATGGAGGAGTGTCGTCTTCACCTCGCTCAATTCATGGACGGATACGTAATTTCCTCGATGAGTCAGTTCAGGATTATTCGTCACGAAGGAATCGTACACTTTGTCGCGGTTGAGGTCCAAAAGTTGCTGGGAATTTTTGTCTGAAAGGAAATTTATTATATTAGGTATTTCTAAATTTGGAATCCTTCTACACTGGGAACCCCATTTAAGTATCTCCCATTTAAGTCGTTCGGAAAATTGATGCCGCGGCGCAAAGAAAGTACCCGTGGACAAATCAATTTTCAGCCTACACTATTCATCCGATTTAAACGTTTTTTTTTTTAAATAAAAGCTTTTTCAATTTGGAAAAGATTTGTGTAATTCGATTTTTTATTAAATTGTTTAAAAATTTGTTATTTAACAAGAAAGTTTAAGTTTTTTTAAACTTTCCCAAGTGCCATTTCTTTTAAGACATTCAGATTGATCAAAGAAGATCTTAAAAGAGTGTTACAACTATATGGGAATAACTTTCAGTTAGTTAGAATAATTAAAAAAAAATTGTTATTGTGTTATAAACAAATTAATGAAGAAAAGTCATTTTTTGGGATTGGCAATGTTTAGCTCATTTAAATTGATAGATTTGGTATAAAATGTGAGAGAAATGAATGTTCCATTACCATTAATTAAGAATAGATGCTTTTTGGTAATTGTTTAAACAAATTTTATAAATAAATTCACAGTTTGGCGATTTTTCAATGAATAGGCTCAATTTTTGTTTACGGAATCAAATAGGTATGTCTTTCCGATGACTCTTTGCAATGATTTTTCGCAAATTGACAACAATTATTCATTATCTAAACGATTTTTATAAACAAATTCAGCTTGGAGATTTTTCAATGAATGAGCTCAATGTTTGTTTACGGAATCAACTGGGTATGTCTTTCCGATGACTCTTTGCTATGATATCTTGCAAATTGGCAACAATTATTCATTATTGAACAATTTTTATAAACAAATTCACAGTTTGTCGATTTTTCAAGAAAGTTGAATTTTTTTAACTTTTCCCAAGTGCCATTTCTTTTAAGACATTCAGATTGATCAAAGAAGATCTTAAAACAGTGTTAAAACTATATGGGAATAATTTTCAGTTGGTTAAAATAATTTAAAAAATTGTTATTGTGTCATAAACAAATTAATGAAAAAAGTCATTTTTTGGGATTGATAATGTTTAGCTCATGTAAATTGATAGATTTTACATCAAATTTGAGAGAAATGAATGTTCCATTACCATTAATTGAGAAAAGATACTTTTTGGTAATTTTTTAAACAATTTTTATACACAAATTCACAGTTTGGCGATTTTTCAAAAAAAATTTAAATGTCAACAATTGTTTAGTATTGGGAAATAATTATGTTCTTAACATTTTACTACCACACTATAATTTGTAAACTTTTTTACATTTTCAAAGAGATAAGAAAAATCAAATTATGGGCAAAAACTTATTTCGAAGAATTCAAAAAAAAATTTAGAAGCTTTTTAATAATTTTGAAAGATTTGAAGAGATTAATTTTTTTTCATGATTTCTGGGAAAATTTTAAATGGTTTAAGTTTTATTTTAAAATAATAATTTTAAGTTTTAAAGATTTCAAAATGTGTGAAAAATGAATATGGAAGACTTCAAGATCATTTTTATTTTTCAGGATTTAATCAATTTTTAGGTAAACTGAATTTGGCAGGGTGTCAAGAGAATGAAAAAAAATGTTCTTAAGATTCATGGGAAAATTTCAATCGATTATTTTTAATGAATTCTAAGAAAAAATAGAAAAAGATTACAAAATATTTACAATTATTTCCTGAAATTTTTAAAAAGAGTGTTAAAGATTTTAAAACAAAAATTTGATATTTTACAATATTAGATCATTTTAGAAAAAATCGGGGTTGATTCCGTAAACAAAAATTGAGCCTATTAATTGAAAAATCGCCAAACTGTGAATTTGTTCATAAAAATTGTTCAAATAATGAAAAATTGTTGTCAATTTTAAAGTATAATAGTGAAGAGTCATTGGAAATACATCTCTAGTTGATTCCGTAAACAAAAATTGAGCATAGTCATTAAAAAATCGCCAAACTGTGAATTTCTTTATAAAAATTGTTTAAATTAGGAATAATTGTTGTCAATTTGCAAAGTATTATAGCAAAGAGTCATCGGAATGGCATTCCTAGTTGATTCCGTAAACAAAAATTGAGCCTATTCATTGAAAAATTGCCAAGCTGAATTTTTTTATAAAAATCGTTTAAATAATGAATAATTGTTGTCAATTTGCAAAATATAATTGTAAAGAGTCATTGTAAAGTCATCTCTAGTTGATTCCGTAAACAAAAATCGAGCCTATTCATTGAAAAATCGCCAAACTGTGAATTTGTTTATAAAAATTGTTCAAATAACGAATAATTGTTGTCAATTTGAAAGTATAATAGTGAAGAGTCATTGGAAATACATCTCGAGTGGATTCCGTAAACAAAAATTGAGCATCTTCATTAAAAAATCGCCAAACTGTGAATTTCTTTATAAAAATTGTTTAAATTATGAATAATTGTTGTCAATTTTCGAAGTATAATAGCAAAGAGTCATCGGAAAGACATCTCTAGTTGATTCCGTAAACGAAAATTGAGCCTATTCATTGAACAATCGCCAAACTGTGAATTTCTTTATAAAAATTCCTCAAATTATGAATAATTGTTGTCAATTTGCAAAGTATTATAGCAAAGAGTCATCGGAATGGCATTCCTAGTTGATTCCGTAAACAAAAATTGAGCCGATTCATTGAAAAATTTCCAAACTGAATTTGTTTATAAAAATCGTTTAAATAATGAATAATTGTTGTCAATTTGCGAAAAATCATTGCAAAGAGTCATCGGGAAGGCATCCCTAGTTGACTCCGTAAACAGAAATTGAGCCTATTCATTGAAAAATTGCCAAACTGTGAATTTGTTTATAAAAATTGTTCAAATAATGAATAATTGTTGTCAATTTGCAAAGTATTATAGCAAAGAGTCATTGGAAAGTCATCTCTAGTTGATTCCGTAAACAAAAATTGAGCCTATCATTTAAAAAATCGCCAAACTGTGAATTTCTTTATAACAATTGTTTAAATTATGAATAATTGTGGTCAATTTTCAAAGTATAATAGCAAAGAGTCATCGGAAAGACATTCCTAGTTCATTCCGTAACAAAAATCGAGCCTATTCATTGAAAAATCGCCAAACTATGAATTTGTTTATAAAAATTGTTCAAATAACGAATAATTGTTGTCAATTTGAGAGTATAATAGTAAAGAGTCATTGGAAAGACATCTCTAGTTGATTCCGTAAACAAAAATTGAGCCTATTCATTAAAAAATCGCCAGTGAATTTGTTTATAAAAATTGTTTATATTATGAATAATTGTTGTCAATTTGCAAAGTATAGTAGCAAAGAGTCATTGACATGACATTCCTAGTTGATTCCCTGAACAAAAATTGAGCCTATTCATTGAAAAATCGCCAAACTGTGAATTGGTTTATAAAAATTGTTATATAATGAATAATTCTTGTCAATTTTCAAAGTATTATAGCAAAGAGTCATCGGAAAGACATCTCTAGTTGATTCCGTAAACAAAAATTGAGTCTATTCTTTGAAAAATCGCCAAACTGTGAATTTATTTATAAAATTTGTTTAAACAATTACCAAAAAGCATCTATTCTTAATTAATGGTAATGGAACATTCATTTCTCTCACATTTTATACCAAATCTATCAATTTAAATGAGCTAAACATTGCCAATCCCAAAAAATGACTTTTCTTCATTAATTTGTTTATAACACAATAACAATTTTTTTTTAATTATTCTAACTAACTGAAAGTTATTCCCATATAGTTGTAACACTCTTTTAAGATCTTCTTTGATCAATCTGAATGTCTTAAAAGAAACGGCACTTGGGAAAAGTTAAAAAAAAATGTAAACTTTGTTGTTAAATAACAAATGTTTGAACAATTTAAAAAAATCGAATCACACAAATCTTTTCAAAATTTAAAAAGCTTTTATTTAAAAAAAAACGTTTAAATCGGATAAATAGTGTAGGCTAAAAATTGATTTATCCACGGGTACTTTTTTTGCCCCACTGTGCGGCGGTTGCGGAATGAGAGAGCCGCGGGGCAGGGAGGGGAGGATGTGTTGAGTCAAGCGTGAGAAACAGCCTAACGGCCGCACTCTGACCGCGTTAGTTGCATCAGGTTGCGTCATGCCTTCAAATCCAGCAGAAAGTTGCTTTAAGTAAAGGCCATTTAGGACCCTGCCCGAAAAAATGCACTTAAATGGGATTCCCAGTGTGGTTTTAGATTAGTGAACTAATTACCTCGACTTGTGTTTAATAAGTACGACAATTCATCGTCAGTTGACACATGTTGAAATTCTTCTCCGCAAGCGCCTCTCAAAACTGCCACGACGTCAGAACGCGGATTGTAAAAATATAGACCCTGCTTTCTACTGTTGAATTCATTAATCAGTGCAGCAATTCCCTAAAAGAATAATTTAAATTGAAATACAATTTTCGAGAATTTCTTTTTATGATTGAGTGATAATTGACGTTTGGGACAGTTTAAGTTACATTTCAATTAATGTTTCTTTATCATTGTTAATAAGTTGTCGATCGATTTGGCTTTGGGGTCCAAAATAATTTAATTCAATTAATTGCAATTAAACCAAACGTTTCTGAGTATGTAAAAATGATGTTAAGAATTCGTTTTTGTTTTGGTTGAAAATTAATTCTTTTAACTGAAAATTCAACTATTTGATTGAAATTTAATATATATGGTTGAAAATGCAATTGGTTGCTTGAAAATTAATGTGTTTTGGTCGAGGATCCAACCATTTGGTTGAATTTTTTTGTTGAAAATTTAACTATTTCATTTTTCGTTGAGAAATATTATCATTCTTGGTTGAAAATTCAATTACTTGGTTTAAAGTTGAAATGCTTTGTTAAAAATTAGTTTTTTAAAATGAAAATGTAACTATTTCGTTGAAAAATCTGTATTTTTGTTGAAAATTAAATGTTCTCTTTTGGTCAAAATTTTATCTTTTTTGGGTTTCTTGGTTGAAAATTAATTTTTTTTAACTATAAATTTAACTATTCGATTTTTGGTTGGAAAGTAATCTGTTTTAGTTGAAAATTGAACTATTTGGTTGAAAATTCATTTTTTCAGTTGGAATTTAATCTTTCTTTGTTAGGAATGCAATTGTTTGCTTGAAAATTCATCGGTTTTGGTATGATTAATTGACTATTTTGTTGAAAAATCTGAAAATTCTGTTGAAAAATCTTTAACTGGAATAGTTGAATTTTAAACCAGAAAGATGAATTTTTAACTAAAATTATGAATCTTTAACTAGAATAGTTGAATTTTTTACCAAAGAGATCTATTTTCAAACAAAAATTGAATAATTAAATTTTTAGTCAAAAAATGAATGTTCAACCAAAGAGATGAATTTTTATCTAAAATTATGGAATACTTAACTGGAATAATAGTTACATTTTCTGTTTAAAAAACAAAATAATTTTCAACCAAAAAAAGAAAGAAATTTTCAACAAAATTGTTAAATTTTCGGCAAAAAAATCCTTTTCATCCTAAGAAAACACAAGTTTTCAATCAAATATCTCATATTTCAATCAAAGAAATGAATTTTCAATTAAAATGATAAACCTTCAACCAAAAAAAATAATTTTCAACAGAAGAGTTTAACTTCAGCCAAGTAATTTTATTCCCAACCTAAAAGATGAATTTTCAATTAAAATGATAAATATTTAACTGGTATACTTCAATTTTTAACCAAAAAGAAGAGTTTTTAGACAAGAAGATTAACTTACAAAGAAAAAGTTAATTTTCTACCAAACAAATTTTCAATTAAAAAAAAAACCAATTTTCATCCAAATTGTTAAATTTTGAACAAGAAAAGATCAATTTTCAACCAAAAATGGACATTCAAATTTTCAGTTGAAGGAATTAATTTTCAACCAAACTGACGAATTTTCAACTAAAATGATGAATCTTCAACTGCACTAGTTGAATTTTATATCAAAAAGATAAATTTTCAACCATAAAGATTAATTTTCTACAAAAAAGGCAAATTTTTCACAAAGTACATAAATTTTCAAACAACTAGTTTAATTTCTAACTAAAAAATATAAATTTTCAACCAAATAGTTGAATTTCCATCGAAAAAAGATACATTTTCAACCAAAAATAGAATGGTTAAATTTTCTGTTAAAAACCAAATTCTTAAGAACAACAAAAAACGGATTTTCAGCAAAATAGTTGCATTTTCTACTGGAATAGTTCAATTTTTAGTTAAAAAAATTGATTTTCAACAAAGTAGTTACATTACATTTAACTGGAATTCTTCATTTTCTATACCAAAAAAAATCGATTTTTAACCAAATATGTGGATTTTCAACGAAATAGTTGAATTTTCAATTAAAAAAGACAAATTTTCATCCAAGTTGGACAAAAAAGGAACTGTTTTGTTGAAAATTAAACTATTACCTAGAAAATTTAGTTTTTGTTTAAAATTTGTATTTTTCTGTAGGAAAGTTTATTGAAATCCTTTTGGATGTAAATTCAACTCATTTTTTGAAAATTTGGCTTTTTGATTTAAAAATTCACCTGTTTTAGTAGAATTTTCATTTTTCTTGGACAAAAATGCAACTGTTTGTTTGAAAATTTAACAATCTTGTTAAAAAGTCATACTTTGGTTGAAAATTCTACTGTTTTGTTGAAAATTTAACTATTTCGTAGATAATTTACTTTTTGTTTAAAATTCATATTTTGGTGTTAAAAAATGAACTGAAATTTTTTCTGGATGAAAGTTCAACTTTAAAAAAAATGTATCCTTTTTTTATTAAAAATTCAACTGTTTTAGTACAAATTTCATTTTTCTTGGATAAAAATTCAACTAATTGGTAGAGAGTTAAACTATTTCGTTAAAAATTCATCCCTTTTGGTTGAAAAAATTCGTCTTTTTGGATGAAAAATTCATATTTTGATCTTGAAAAGTCAACTGGAATCCTTTCTTCATGATAATTCAACTATTTTTTAAAAATTTGTTTTCTTTTTAAATAAAACTTCATCTGTCTTGAGAGAAATTTCATCTTTTTTGGATAAATTTTGTTAAAAAAAAATAATAAATAATAATTAATTAAAAATAATAAAATAAATTTTGTTAAAAAGTCATCCTTTTTGGGTAAAAATTCGTCTTTTTGGATAGAAAATTCAATTTTGTTCGTAGAAACTTTTGTTTTCATAAAAAATTCATATTTTGATCTTGAAAAGTTAAGTGGAATATTTTCTGGATGAAAATTCAACTAATTTTTTGAAATTTGTTTTCTTTTTAAATAAAAATTCATCTGTCTTGAGAGAAATTTCATTTTTTTTGGATAAATTTTGTTAAAAATAATAAAAAATAATTAATTAAAAATAATAAAATAAATTTGGTTAAAACATCATCCTTTTTGGGTAAAAATTCGTCTTTTCCGATTGAAAATTCAATTTTTTTCGTAGAAACTTATTCCTTGATTAAAAATTCATATTTTGATAGTGAAAAGTCAACTAAAATTTTCTTAAACAGAAAATTCAACTATTTTATTTTAAATTTATCTTTTTGAATTATAAATTCATCCGCTTTGGTAGAATTTTCTTTTTTTTTTTAATGAAAATGCAACTTTTTGGTTAAAAATTATTCTTCTTCGCTTGAGTATTCAGCTATTTTATTTGAAAGATTTGGTTGAATCATTTTGTTAAGAAATAATTTTTTTTAAGAGTTATATTTTTAGTTGAAAATTCATCTCTTTGGTTGAAAGTTCAACTATTTTGTTGAAAATTAATCTTTTTAAATTGAAAATTCAACTACTTGGGTAAAAGTTAAACTATTTTTTTGATTGAAGGCTTATGGTTTTGGTTAAAAATTTAACCGTTTAGTGAAAAAGTCCTTTTTTTGGTTTAAAATTAATTTTTTAACTGAAAATGTAACTGCCCCATTTCTTTAAGATTGATCTTCTTTAGTTGAAAATTCTCCTGTTTTGGTAAAAAAAAAATTAATTTCTTGGTTTAAAATTTCATTTTTGTTCGGTAAAACTGCATCAGTTTCGTGGAAAAATAATTTTTTGCTGAAGTCATATTTTTTGTTTGTAAATTCAATTTTTGTAGAGAAAATTCGTCTTTTGGCTTGAAGGTTCAACAATTTAGGTAAAATTTTCTTTCTTTAGTGAAAAATCTTTATTTGCTGAATATTCGTCTTTTTGGGTTTAAAAAACTTTTCTTTGTATAAATTTCATGTTTTTTGATTGAAATATAAACTATGACACTTTTTGTTGGGAATTTATATTTTTAGGTTGAAAATTCAACTATTATGTTACAAATTTAATTATTTTGTTGAAAATTCAAGTATTTTGTTGAAAAGCCATCTTTTATAGTAAAAAATACATTTTTTTTTGTTTAAAAGAAATTAATAAATTTGAAAATTTTAAATATGTATCTGAAATACTGTTTTATTCCGTTTATAAAAGATTTTTTTTAAATCTATAACAAAATGTTGGAAAATAAATTAATTTTTTTTAAAGAAAGGGTAAATAGTTAGTTAAAAAATAGATTGTACTTACTTTGGCTGCAGTGAAGTCTGCACCTAAAACGTACCGACAATCGACAACAACTGGTATGTGACTAGATCCTTGCTTTATTCCAGCATGGCCCACAGATTGTTTTATAAAGTCAATTGCCGGAAAATAAAGGCTGTTGCCTGGTGTGACTAAAAGATATTCCGAGCCAGATTCAGTCTAGAAATAAATAAATAATTAAATCAATTAATTAATTAATTAAAAGAACCGTACGAATTTTTTTGAAACCCAGGGCCTAAAATGTCGCCTAGTCCAAATGGAAAATTAACTTTATTTTCTAAGCAAAATTTCCCGTTTTCTAGCCTAAAATTTTAAAATAATTGAAAATAAACTTCAATGTTTATTTAAAATATTACCTTTTATTTTATGAATTATAAAAGTTCTTATTTATTTATCAAAGGCTTCACGATCTTTCTTTTTGAAAATTCGTCTTATTGGCTTGAAAATTAATTCCTTTTGGTAGAAATTTAATCTTTGTTAGTTAAAAAATAAATTCTTTTGTTTAAAATTAATATTTTTGGTTGAAAATTCAGCTATTTTTATAATAAATGAACTATTTGGTAGAAAATTACTTTTTTGTGAAAAAATCATATTTTCGTGTTTTAAAATTGAACTTTTTTGCAGAAAATTCGTACTTTTGGCTTGAAAATTAATCCGTTTGGTAGAAAATAAAAGTAATTGGTTAAAAATTAACTTTTTTGTTTGAAATACATATTTTTGGATAAAATTCAACTATTTTCATAAGAATTGAACTATTTGGTAGAAAATTACCTTTTTTTTGCGAAAAATAATATTTTTGAAAATTATTATTTTTGAAAATTGAACTTTTTTGTTGAAAATTCATATTTTTGGTAAAAAAATTAAAGTACTTAGTTCGAAATTAATTTTTTTGTATAAAATTAATATTTTTGGTTGAAAATTCAACTATTTTATAAGAATTGAACTATTTGGTAAAAAAATTACCTTTTTGGTGGAAAAATCATATTTTCGAAAATTATTATTTTTGAAAATTGAACTTTTTTGTTTAAAATTCATATTTTTGGTGAAAAATTAAAGTATTTGGTTCAAAATTAACTTTTTGATTTAAAATTAATATTTTTGGTTGAAAATTCAACTATTTTTATCAGAATTGAACTATTTGGTAGAAAAGTACCTTTTTTGTTAAAAAAAAATCATATTTTCGAGTTGAAAATTGAACTTTTTTGTGGAAAATTCGTCTTTTTGAATTGAAAATTCAACAATTTGGAAGAAAATTAAATGAGTTAGTCAAAAATTAACTTTTCTGTTTAAAATTAATATTTTTGGTTGAAAATTCAACTATTTTTATAAAAATTGAACTATTTGGTAGAAAATTACATTTTCTTGTTAAGAAAATCATACTTTCGAATGGAAAATTGAACTTTTTTGTGGAAAATTCAACAATTTGGTAGAAAATTAAAGTAATTGGCTAAAAAATAAACTTTTTGGTTTAAAATTAGTATTTTTGGTAGCAAATTAAATTATTTGATTCAAAATTAACTTTTTTGTTTAAAATTAATATTTTTGGTTGAAAATTCAACTATTTTTATTTTTTTGATTTCATATTTTCGAGTTGAAAATTGAACTTTTTTGTGGAAAATTCGTCTTTTTGAATTGAACATTCAACAATTTGGAAAAAATTAAGGTAATTGGTTAAAAATGAACTTTTTTGTTAAAAATTCATATTTTTTGTAGAAAATTAAAGTATTTGTATCTTTTTGAAAATTCGCCTTTTTGGCTTGAAAATTGATTTCTTTTGGTAGAAATTTAATCTTTGTTAGTTAAAAATTAAACTCTTTTTTTTTTAAATTAATATTTTTGGTTGAAAATTCATTTATTTTTATAAGAATTGAACTATTTGTTGAAAAAATTACCTTTTTTGTGGAAAAATCATATTTTCGAGTTTTAAAATTGCATTTTTTTGTGGAAAATTCGTATTTTTGGATTGAAAAT
Source organism: Andricus curvator (assembly GCA_932195095.1). Lineage (NCBI taxonomy): Eukaryota > Metazoa > Arthropoda > Insecta > Hymenoptera > Cynipidae > Andricus > Andricus curvator. The sequence continues at coordinate 3,010 of CAKNYM010044578.1, read as the reverse complement.
TCAACAATTTGGTAGAAAATTAAAGTAATTGGCTCAAAATTAACTTTTTTGTTCAAAATTCATATTTTTGATAGCAAATGAAAGTATTTGGTTCAAAATTAACTTTTTTGATTAAAATTAATATTTTTGGTTGAAAATTCAACTATTTTTATAAGAATTGAACTATTTGGTAGAAAATTACCTTTTTTGTTAAAAAAAATATCATATTTTCGAGTTGAAAATTCAACAATTTGGTAGAAAATTAAAGTAACTGGTTAAAAATTAACTTTTTTGATTAAAATTCATATTTTTGGTTAATTATTCGACTATTTGTATAAAAATCAAACTATTTGGTAGAAAAATATCTTTTTTGTTGAAAAATCATGTTTTCGGGTTGAAAATTCAGCTATTTTTTATAAGAATTAAACGATTTGGTAGAAATTTACTTTTTTTGTTGAAAATCCATATTTTCGACTTGAAAATTAAACTTTTTTGTAGAAAATTGGTATTTTTTGCTTGAAAATTCAACAATTTGGTAGAACATGTTTGATTTCAATTAATATTTTTGGTTGAAAATTCAGCTATTTTTATAAGAATTGAACTATTTGGCAGAAAATAACCTTTTTTTGTTAAAAAAATCATATTTTCGAGTTGAAAATTCAATAATTTGGTAGACAATTAAAGTAACTGGTTAAAAATTAACTTTTTTTGTTTAAAATTTATATTTTTGGTTGAAAATTCAACTATTTATATAAAAATCAAACTATTTGGTAGAAAAATATCTTTTTTGTTCAAAAATCATATTTTCGGGTTGAAAATTTAACTATTTGCAGAAAATTTGTCTTCTTGACTTGAAAATTCAACAATTTAGTTTAAAATCCATCTTTTTCGTTAGAATATTAATCTTATTGAACAACTTTGTTAAAAATTCATTTTATTAGTTGAAGATCCATCTCTGTGGTTTAAAATTAAACTATTTTGTTGAAAATTTATCGTTAATGGTTGAGTTTAAATGTTTCAGATTCAAAATTAAAATCTTTTTTTAGTTAAAATATCGATTATTACATTTTTCGTTGAGAATTCATCTCTTCTGGTTAAAAGTTAAACTACTTTCTTAAGAATTAATTTTTTAGGTTGAAGATTCATAATTTTACTTGAAAATTCATCTCTTTGAGTTGGAAATAAAACTATTCCACTTTTGGTTGAAAATTTATCTTTTTTGTTGAAATGCAATATTTTTACTTGAAATTTTAGGAAATTAAAGCGATTCAGATTGAATTTATTCACCTATTTTCTTGAAAAATCTCCTTATTTCCCCTATTTTTAGATAATCTTGAGAAATTTTTTATTTTTTTATTACAAAAGGTAGTCCAAAATTGGAAACATTTTAGGCCCTGTTTTAATACGTAAAAGCTTCCTAACCAGACATTTTTCCACGTGTATTTTCGGCCTAGCCGAAGGATAGAGTAAAAACATGATGTTGATAGCGACGCCAATCAAAATTCCGTACTCGACGCCGATAATCAAGCAGAAGAGAAAAGTGGCAAAAGTAGGAATTAGATCCTTTTTGCTAGACCTCCACATGAGCTTTACAACCTCGTATTCAATCATGTAAATCACAGCGCAAATAATAACGGCTGCCAGCGATGCTGAAATAAAAAAGAATAAATATGACTTTCAATTTTGTGACGCAAAAATACATAAATAATTATGAATTACCCAGGCCTCGGACTCACTTTTATAGATTAAAAACAGTGTAAATAGTGTTAAAAATATTGTCAAAATAGTGTTTATCATTTGGTTCAAAATTGAATTATTTTGTTGGATATTCCAAAATTTTCTCAAGAGATTATACTTCTTGGCTGAAAATTCAACTGTTTTGTTGAAAAGTCGTATTGTTGGCTTTATATTCAATAGTTTGATTAAAATTTTGTTTCTTTCTCTTGTACTTTCTACCAAATAGTTCAATTCTTATGAAAATAGTTGAATTTTCAACAAAAAATAATAATCTTTAACAAAAAAGTTAATTTTAAACCAAATACTTTAATTTTCTACCAAAAATATGAATTTTAAACAAAAAAGTTCAATTTTCACCAAAGAGTTGGATTTTTAACTATCAAATAGTAAAATTTTCAAGCCAAAAAGACTAATTTTGTACTAAACAATTGAATTTTCGACAAAAAATTTCATTTTCAACCAAATAGTTGAATTTTCTACCATGACAGATGAATTTTCGAACCAGAAAGCCGAATTTTCAACCAAGAATGATTTTTCAATGAAGAAAGAATAAAAAATTTAACGAAATTGTTAAATTTTCAACTCAAAAACATGAATTTTCAACAAAAAGTCAAGCTTCAACCTAATAGTTTAGTGTTCTACAAAATGGTTGAATTCTCAACGAAAGAGTGGAATTTTCAAACAAATTGTTGAATTTTCTACCAAAATAGTTGAATTTTCAACGGAATAGTGCAATTTTCAAACAAATAGTTGAATTTTATAACAAAATAGTTGAATCCTCAACCAAAAAAGATGAAAATTTTCAACTGAAAAATATGAAATTTCAACAAAAAAAACTGTTTTGTAGAAAATTCGCATTTTCAGCTGGAAAATTACACAATTTTGTTCAAAAGTCACACTTCTTGGTTGAATATTCAACCCAATTTTAAAAAATCTAACTATTTTTTGTTCAAAGTTCTTTCTTTCCGGTTGAAAAGTCTACTATTAAATTTTTGGTTAAGAATTCGTCTTTCTTGGTCCAAAATTTTATTATTTAAAAAAAAAATCATATTTTCGAGTTGAAAATTAAACTTTTTTGTAGAAAATTCGTATTTAGAGTATAATATATAGTTTTTTTTGTAAAACTCCTATTTTTGGTTTAAAATGCAACTATTTTTATAAAAATTGAACTAAAGGTAGAAAAATACCTTTTTTGTTGAAAAATTATATTTTCAGGTTGAAAAATTAACTATTTGTAGAACATTCATATTTTGGGCTTTAAAATTAAAGAATTCAGTTGAAAATTCATTTTTTT
>CAKNYM010044577.1:0-29691 GCA_932195095.1 Andricus curvator | reverse complement strand
TTTTATTAAAAAATTTACGATGGTTTTTGTACCATATTTGACCCTAGGGCAGAATCAAGGCAAAATATTCTAAAAATATGTTCATTAGTTATTAAAATACTACAAAGAATTACCTTCAAAATTGTTTTGTCTTTTAAAAATCATGGGGTATTTCTTTAAAAAATCAATTTCGTTGAATTTATTTTACAATTAATTACAATTAATTTTTATTGAAACTATTTTACCATTAAAATAAAGTTGTAAAAATAAAAATGAATATAAGTTTTCTAAGATTCTTAAAAAAATTTCGAAATATTTTCTAAGATTTCAGATATTTCAAATTAAAATTTGAACAAAAAAAAAACATTTTCAACCAAATAGTTCAATTTTCAGGCAAAAAAGTTCATTTCCAACGAAACATGTGATAATCGCTATATCAATAAAAAAAATTATTTTTAATGAAAACCCTTTGAATTTAACTTAAAAAAAAATGAATTTTCAACAAAATAAATAAACTTTCAAGTAAAAACGATTTTTAGGCAAGAAAGAATAAAAACCAAATCATAATTTAAGGCAAAAAATAATTTTTGATACAAAATAAAAATTTTAAATAACTATTCATTCTTTAGGTTATTTATTTGTAACGTTATAGGTATAAATGTAATTTTCCTAAGATTCTTAAGAAAATTCTCGGAAATTTTTGAATATTTCTGAATGTCAATCAAAATTCCAACAAAAAATATAAGTTTTAACTAAACAGTTGAATTTTCAACAAAAAATGAATTTTCAACCAAAAAAGCTGAATTTACATAGAAAAATGTAATAATCACTATTTCAATGACAAAAAATCTAATTTTTGGTTAAAAACAGTTAAGAAAAAAGAATAATTTAAACAAAATTATAATTTAAGGCGAAAAATAATTTTTAATACAAATACAAAATTTCAAATAACTGTTTATTAAAAAACTTTTTTTTGCTCATTTTAAGGTTATATAAATATAATTTTCATATAGGATTCTTGACAAAAATTTCGAAATATTTTCTAACATTTCAAATATTTCAAATTAAAACTTGAAAAAAAAAAAATTTCACCGAAATAGCTTTATTTTCAGGCAAAAAAGGGTAATTCTCAACGAAAAATGTGATAATTGCTATGTCAAAAAAAAATTATTTCAAATAAAAAACGGTTGAATTTAACCTAAAAAAATTAATTTTCAAGAAACTAATAAACTTTCAAGTAAAAACGATTTTTAGTCAAGAAAAAAGGAAAATTACAACCAAATTATAATTAGACGCAAAAGATAATTTTTAATGGAAAATAAAAATTTCGAATAACTATTCATTATTTAAGTTATTTATATCTAAGCTTATAGGTATAAATATAATTTTCCTAAGAGTCTTAAGAAAATTTTCGAAGATTTTTCAATATTTCTGATTGTCAATCAATATTCGAACAAAAAATATGAGTTTTAACTAAACAGTTGAATTTTCAACCAAAAACGCTGAATTTTCAACGAAAAATGTAATAATTGCTATTTCAATGAAAAATTTCAAATTTTTAATTAAAAACAGTTGCAAACATCTTTCAAAAAATTAAATTTCAACCAAATAAATAAATTTTTTAATGAAGAAGAAAGAAAAATTGCAACAAAATTATAATTTAAGGCGAAAAATATTTTTGTATAAAAAATAAAAAATTTCGAATAACTATTCATTACTTAACTGTTTTCTTTGCTTATTTTAATTTCTATAAATATAATTTTCATATAGGATTCTTGACAAAATTTCACAAAATTTTTCAATATTTCAGATATGTCAAATAAAAATTTCAACAAAAAATATTATTATCAACCAAACACTAACTGAGATATTTTTATAATTTCATTCCTAAAATCTATTCCCTAAGGTCAAACATGGTACAAAAATATCATATAATTTAAAAAATGACCAACTATTTACAAGAATTTTTAAAATAAAAATCACTGTGTATCATATTCAAATAAAATTTGGGAATACTTATAAAAGGTATAAATATTTTTCATTTTCAAAATTAATTTATACAGAATACAGTTTTTATTTGAAATTTCACGACGGTTTTTTGTACCATGTTTGACCCTATCAGGGCAGCATCAAAGAAAAATATTCAGAAAATATGGTCATTAGTTATTAAAATACTGCAAAGACTTACCTTTAAAATTTTTTGTCCTCAAAAAATCATGAGATATTTCTTTATTAAATAAATGTTGTTAAATTTATTTTACAATTATTCGCAATTAATTTCCAATTACAATTATTTCACAAAAAAAATTAAATTGTGAAAAATTAATTTTGTAATGTTCAGATAAATATTTTTAGACATTGAAGGTTTCATAAAGTTTTTATATGTTAAGAAAGCATATGAGGACAAGTTAATAATTTTTTGGCCTTTTCTCTTGAAATCCCCAAAATTGTGATTATAGCCTAAAATAGCATGAAAAGAAAGGTAATTATCAGAGGTGAGTATACATTAAAAAAGTTGATTAATTCAGTAAATTAACAATTTTATGAAATTTACAATTTTATAATTAATTCAATTCATTTCTAATATTATTGTTATAGATTAGCAGTTCGAACTCGAAAGTTCATTGCCTCATCTACCCGAGACCGCCACACATCTCTGTCTTGTGCATTCTCCATCCAGTTTAGGTAATCATGTCCTAGTTCTTTTAGATCATCCCTTACATTTTTCTCCCATCTGTTTCTCGGTCTGCCTAGGGGTCTCTTAGCAGTCGGTCTCCCTCTTAAAACTTGCGCCACTGTTCTTTCATTGCCCATTCTTGCTACATGCCCCGCCCATCTTAATTTACGCGCTTTCATTACTCTATTAATATTTGCTGACCCGTAGAGAGCGTGCAGCTCATCATTATGCAGTTTTCTCTACTCGCCGGTCTCTTCGTCCCTTTTTGGACCATAGATTTTTCTAAGTACTTTATTCTCGAAAACTCTAAACCTATTCTCTTCTCCTTTCGTCAGCGCCCACGTTTCACACCCGTACATGACGACCGGCATTATTATCGTTTTGTAAATTCTTACTTTGATGTTTCTAGATAGCGATCGCGATTTTAGTAGCGTGTTTGCTGCATAATAGCACCCATTGCCAGCGTGTAGCCGCGCATTGATTTCCGTTTTAATCTTATTTTCGCTAGTTATAATAGACCCGAGGTATTTAAACTCGTTAACGCTTTCGAATTTCATATTTCCGGCCATTAGATCCCCGTCTTGATTACTTTGTCCGGACCTGACGACGGTCATATATTTTGTCTTCGATTCGCTAACTTCCAAGCCAATCACTTTGGCTTTTGCGATCAAGATTTCTGCATTTTTAGCTACCGTTTCTTTATCATCCCCTAGTACGTCGAGATCATCCGCATATCCAAGAATTTGTATTACCCCATTGAGGGTAGCACCGGTCGGATTCGCCTGCACTTGCCTAACCACGTATTCTAAAACTAAGTTAAAAAGGACGCACGAAAGTGCATCGCCCTGTTTCAGACCATCGCGGATCGAAAACTCTTCAGATAAACTACCGTTTACGCGTATTCTACCCTTACTGCCGCTTAAGCAAATTTCGATAAGTCTAACCAATTTTCTTGGCACACCCAAGAACTCTAGGATCCAGTACATTCGCGCGCGTATAATAGAGTCGTAAGCTTTTTTAAAATCGATAAATAGCTGATGTACTGCTTCTTTAAATTCCCATTTCTTTTCTAACAGTTGTCTAATTGTAAACATTTGATCGCTTGTAGATCGGTTTCGGCGGAATCCACACTGGTAATCCCCAATGATTTCCTCGGCAAAAGGAGTTAGTCTACTTAGGATAACATTAGACAGGATCTTGTAGCACGAAGGCACAAGTGAAATTCCCCGATAGTTGTTACAGTTAGTTTTATCGCCTTTTTTAAAGATGGGAATAATGATAGAGGTATTCCATTCTTCCGGCATGCGTTCCGTTTTCCAAACTGCGCGTATCAATTTACAAATTTGCCTTGTGAGGCAAGGGCCTCCATTTTTTATCAGTTCTGACGGTAGGTCATCGATGCCCGCGGCTTTGTTATTTTTCAACTTCTTGATGGCCATTTCTATTTCTATATCAGTAGGATCGTTAATTAATAGATCAGCAGTGTGGATTTCGCCGAGATTACCTTCAACGGGGCTTCGCGTACATTTAATAGTTTATCGAAATAATCTTTCCATAAATTCAGTCTCTCTGTCGCATCGGCTACTAGATTGCCATTTTCGTCCCTCATTACTTCCGTTCTACTTTGAAAGCCTTTCCTTATAAAATTGATTCCCCTGTACATCTCACGCGGGTTATTTTGTTTATTATGCGCTTCTATTGCTAGTATTTTATTCTTTTCCCACTCCCTTTTCTTGGATCTATAGAGCCTATTTGTACTTTTGCTAATCTCGAGATATTTCTTATGTGTTTGATCGCACTTATTTTGTAAACTACATAGTCTGGCCTTCCGACGTTTCTCAAACCAGAGTTTGCACTCTTCGTCAAACCATGGTTTGCTTTTGGTTACTTTCTTAAAACCTATCGTAAGTTTCGAGGCTGCCTTTATCGCCTTTTTCGTATTGCTCCACAGGGTTTCCGGGTCCTCCTCGTGATTATTGTTATCGTCTCTCTGTTCTTGGAGAGCGTCGAAACTATTAGAAATCTCAACTTGGTAATTTAATGTTTCTGTTGCTGTTTTGAACTTATCTATATTGAAACGAACTGTTGGCTCTGTGCGGCTTGTTTTCTTACTTAACGCTAGCCTAGATCTTAGTTTTACTATCACGAGAAAATGGTCTGAATTTAAATCCGCTCCCCTATACGATCTTATATCGAGAATGTTTGTATGACGTCTTCTGTCAATTAGAACGTGATCAATCTGATTGTGAGTATTACCATCTGGTGATGTCCAGGTGGCCTTATGTATATTTTTATGCTTGAAATATGTGCTTTTGACAACGAGGTTCTTTGAAGCTGCAAAGTTTATTACTCTGGTTCCATTATCATTACTGACGTCATGCAAACTTTCTGATCCTATTGTAGGCCTATACATTGGTTCTTTTCCAATTTTCGCGTTGAAATCCCCCAATACTATTTTTGCGTCAAACGTTGAGAACTTGTCAAAAACCTGCTCGATTGTTTCATAAAAAAGATCTTTAGTGTCTTCGTCTTTGTCCTCGGTGGGGCAGTGCACATTGATTAATACGTGTTTGCTGAAATTACCCTTTAGTACAATGTATGATAACCGGTCGTTAATGAATTGCATGTCGATAAGTGCTTGCGAAATTCGTTTATTAATAAGAAAACCAGTCACCAGTCTTTGCCCCTTAGCTCCTCCCCAGTGCAAAGTATAGTTATCCCTAGAAATTGACGCGAAATCGCCCGACCAGCAGGTTTCTTGTAGTGCTATTAAGTCAGTTTTGTATTCAATTGCTATCTTAATGAGTTCGCTAAATCGGCCACTTTTTAGACTACGCGCGTTTAGAGTTCCCACCCTTAGATCTTTAACTGTAGTTTTTTGATTTTGCAAGTTAGCCATGGTAGTTTCAAGATAATCCGCACGTTAGGATCCTATTCCGATCGTAGGTGAGTCCACTGTCCCAGGAGTGATAACCCCCATACCTCCCTAGGTCTAAGTATGGGAGCTTTCCGACTCTGACAAGGACCATGTCAACTTGTCGTCAGACACATTACAGTTTCATCCTCGTACCCTAACGTCCCCCTGCAAGGCAGCGCGCCTACTGGCATCAATACCCCTTTGGCCCTATGCAGGCGAATCATTCCACACATCCCTTGCGGGCAGTGTCATCGCTGCAGTGTCCAATGGGCAGCAGGATTTTTCCCTTACAAGATTTTTAGTTTTGGTTCGGGTAGAGTTTCTAGGTGGGTACACGCTGCACCTTGGCTTGCCAGAACCCACCCATTGTGTATGAACGCGAATAGGTGGGTCCCCCCAAGCCATGGTTGTCGTGTACCTATTTTTGCCAGTGCTAGATTCACCACACCCACGACTGGCTCCTATCGGCTGTCCGCGACTGCTTATTCTTGTATTCGCAGTTAACCTTGGGGGCTGTTCAGCCTTACGGGCCGTTCCTCTATCCGCAACCTGAGGACGCGCTACGTAGTGGTGATAGGAAACCCACCGAGTAGTTCAATTCTAATATAATTAATTTAATTCATTCATTCATTCAATTTTAATTTAATTTTATAATTTAAAATTGTATCAATTTTATTTTCATTAATTATATACATTGAAATAAAAATGATAATTATTTATTATCATTTGAACTTTGCAATATTTGAAATCGATTTAAAAATAAAACATAAATAATAAGAAATGAAATCACTTGAAAGTGATAAATATTATTAATCTAATCTTAAAATCCCATATACGTTCCTGAAAGTCATAATAAAAAATATTTCGAGACTTCATTACATGCATTTGAAGTCTTTCCTTCAGGTGTCATTCTTGAATGTCAGTCAGTACTGAAAAATTGTGAATAAAAAAATGGCATATTTATGATTATTCGAGGTCGACTTCGAGGCAAGAAGGGGGCATCTACCACTTGCTGCCTTCTTCCGCAGAAGTCGTCGACACTTCCGGCATCGAGTTTTATGGAAAAAGGCAACTTGTAGATGCCTACTCTCTTCCGGAATATAATATATGTAAGCGTCCGCATGAAAAGGGCCCTTATGGCCAGTATGGAGTAACGTATAAGGTCAGGTATTCAGATAAATTCTCAGCATTTTTAACTCAAAACGAAGTGTCTATGTTAAAAGCAAATCACCGGAGCATTTTTGACGTTGGAACTTCGGAAAAACGCTTTTTGAGAAAAATGTATCTAAACGTGACAAGTGACATAAGAGCACGTGTCATACTTTTCCTTCGTGAATGAAATATACCCACTTCCGGTTGCTTTCGACAAATGAGTATAGTGCTAATAGATTCAATATAGGTTCTAGTATCATCCTACACTCAAACCCACGTACGTAATATAATAATAACATTTTTGATAATAATAACATTTATTTATATTGTAAATCCAGACTCGAACGTTTTCGTCGATTTTCTCCGTTCGCTGATTTTGTAGTTACACTGGAACCAGGAATTAGGAACCCCGGATTTACGATATTCCTAGAATTGATGTCATCGGCATTTTGATGATGCGAGGACCGCGGGACCAAAAGAGAGGCGGTGCTCAGTCATGTGTGACGAACAGCAGCGTAGCAACAAAGGGAGCAGTGCGCAAGTACTCACAAGTGTATGTTGCGTAATATTATGTAGGGTGAGGAGGGGCAGCACCGTCCGGTGGCACAAAGGTGACTGCTTCTTATATCGCTATTACTTAACAATTTTAATTCTACTTTGCGTTAAATAAATGTATTTTATTATAGAGATAGTGCTACTTACTAAAATCTTGAAAATTTACGTTGTAAAAGAAAAATTATGCAGGAAACAGTTTTGAAAACGAAAGAATGGAAGATTCGCTGGCAGAAATATAAAGTTTTCAACATTAATGGCAATACTTACAGTTTGAATATTTGATATTTTAACAGATAAAAAAATCTGCCCGCTTCGCGGGCAAATTCTCATGGCGCGCTTCGCGCGCGGCTCGCTTCGCTCGCAAGTTTGAGCGCGCCTTGGGCGCGCGACTGTTGGATCTCGCGCTTCGCGCTCGATCATATATTTATCTCGCGCTTCGCGCTCGATTATGTATTCACCTCGCGCTACGCGCTCGGGCGTATTTGCATCGCGCTTTACGCTATGCTTCTCTAGATTTTTGAACTTCGTGTTCGACTTCGATGAAAAGAAAAAGTTTGTTTGCAAATATTATAAAATTATCAAAACCTCTACATATTAAGTGATTGTTAAATTTGCTTTTATTTTAGACTGAAAATGAACTTTATTTACTCAAGGTTCTATCGACCTTAAGGAACACATTCTCATCCAGACACTCGCGCTTCGCGCTCTATATTTGATTTGAAAATCATTTGAACCGTATGATAGAAACAAAAAAGTTTGAGCGCACTTACGGCGTGCGATTTGGTAAATACACTGAGCGCGCACTTTGTGCTTCGTGTTATATGTTCTTCATATACAAATTACTAAATTTGTATTTGATTTCAAATGAAAAGTAATGATATAATTCAGGCGACAAATTTTATTAGTTAACATTTTATTTTAGCTTGTGCCGTTTATCAAAAAAGTTAATTTTTTCATTTTGAATATATTCTTACCACAAAAATTGATTACGGGTGTGTAAGTCTTTTTTTAATTCACAATTTTTGTTCATTTATATGTTTTCGTACCTTGCATTGTTTTTTCAAAAATTTGATTTTTTTTACTGTCAATGTTATTTTCACGAATAAAACAAAAACCACGCATCCTATCGAAACATGAGTCACAATAAATTTGTACCTCTTCCTTGGATGAACAAATTTTGTTTTGGTCATTTTTTCGTAGCTGGTAATATTCGTCTGAAAATTTGATTTTTCTATTTTCAGTGCTGTTTTTTACGAATAAAACAAAAACTACGCGTCATATCAAGAAGTGAATGATAAGAAATTTGTAGATCTTTTTTAGGTGCACAATTTTGGTGAGATGATCTTTTCTGGTATCTTGCATAGTTTTACAGCAAAATGGCTTTTTTGATTTTTCATTAATTTTTTGTGCGATCAAAATTTGAATTTTTTATTTTTCGAAAAATTCAAAAAGTTGTGATGAAAATATTATAGGGTGTTCAGGAATCAACGTTTTTCTCCTCTTGACTTTTTTTCATATCGTGCGTTTTTCGGCTTAAAATGATCATTTTCGTTTGTTTTTTGGAATTTTGAAAATGCTATAACTCCAGTAATATTTTTTTTAACACGAAAAGTCATGAGAATATTTTGTTCGTCATTTTGCGTACTACTAATAACCGTACATAGAATTTTCAAATCTTCCAAAAAAGTGGTCTCAAAAATTTTCAAAATGTGCTCACTTTTTGGATTTTCATCCAAAATAGCTGGTTAACGAACTCGTTCTCTATTTTTCGGCCATAAAAAAGTGTGCCAAAGCTCAATCAAATCTGATCATTTTTTCGAAAGTTATCGTGGCTACAGACAGACAGACAGACAGACAGACAGACAGACAGACTACAGACTACAGACTACAGACAGACACCTTCGTAAAAATCGTTTTTTCTGACTCAGGAGGTCTCAAAACGTGGAGATTTGATGAAAACCGACTATGTCAAATTTTACATAAAACCAATACCTTCTCATTAGAATGAGAATGTAACAATATCACATCATGTAATTATAATAATTAAACGTAATTCAAGTCCAAAATATATTTAATTTTGTAAATTATTGAGGCCTCGACAGAGAGACAAGCGCGACCAAGATAATAGATTAAAAGTTCTTACTGAATAGAACGTTCGGCAGAAAAGAAAATGGACTCTACCGGTCGGTAGAGCAGGTTTTTTGTACTGGTACGGTAGAAATATTTGCGTGTAGACCGTTTCTAGTATAGCGTCAACGAATAGGAGGTTATATCACAGCTATCACTATTTTTATTCAAAGTAACTTATTCTTCTTGCTGGATATATTTGAAGGTATTTTTTCCAGTACATAAAATACCACAGAAGCGAACCATCATATTTTCCCATCTTCAGATGTTTTCATTTTCATAAAAACTGCGGTCGCGTTTATCCTTCAGTGGGGGGCAATGTCAACGAAATACAGCTTGTTGGAAATAATTAAATTATCGAATCATTGTTTTATTACTGTAAATAATACTCACAGAAATATGATATACAATAAAGTAGGACTCGGAATGAAAAAAATTGGTTAATTCCACATCTTATTAACTTTAAAAAAATCATTGACTGTTAACTGGTCGGCGCTGTCCCTCCTTACCCTATTCCAATCGGAAATGGTTCTGACGGCCCTGACTGTTTACGTTTCGATTCCAGGTTCCAGTGTACTTGCCTTTTCACAGAGGACGTCAGAATCATATTATTATAATATACAACTTTACCATTTACCCGTATCAGAAAAAAATATTAGCCAGAATATACAGAGAAAAATGCAATTTTTCGTAGTTTTGACCGCGATGTTCCTGTAGAAACTTTTCAGCCCTCCACTCAAAAATAAAAAGGCGTAAATTTTTTCTTTCTATAAGCCACTTAATATTTAAATTACATTCGAGATTTTTACATAAAGTGTTATTTATCAAAACATGTATTCATTTTCATTTATTTAATAATTAATTTTTTAAATAGATATAGGTAAAACAACTTTTTCTACATCTACAGGGGTTGTTGGTCAAACCCCTACATATTTCCAATGTCTCGTGGGGGCGGAATAGCACCCCTGTGACTGTGATGATGGCACCCCTGTGACTGGTCACAGAAATAAAATTGGTTAAATCCCTACCCCTTTCCAACGTCAAACATTAAAAATGTTAAAAACTTTTCAAACAAAAATGTTCAAACTCTCTTTTGACAGTCAACAAATTTAAATTAATAAAAAATTCGTCTTTGACTTTTCTTTCCAAGTGTCTAAAGTTACGCGACGCATAGCAAAGATTTGCAGCAAGGTCTGTACGTCCAGACATAAGCACGCCCCCTTCCCTTTTCCAACTCCCCCTTTCCCTCACCAAGTCCGTACGTTTAGACTCGTTCGTGTTATAAACGTACATAAGCGTACGGACTGTCCGTACTTTTAGCTCGGACGTGTAGTCAAAGCTCAACGTACGGACAGTCCGTACTTTTAGTCTAGCCGAGCTAAACGTACGGACAGTCCGTCACTTTAGACTCGGCCATTTATATAAACTAGCTGTCAATTTGATCTCAAATGTTTCCATTTTGTTTGTATTTATAATTATATAATGCTCATTTCACGAGCACTTTGCTTCCCGTTAGCAAATGTATTTTCTTCCTCATAGAGGAAGCATCAGTGATTTTTTAAATAATAGACAAACTGAAGTTTTCATTTTGATCAAGTTAAAAATAGCAATCTACAAAAAATAGAAAATTACAAAACAATACAAACAATTTTAGAAATATAATGAGAAATCAGACAAATAAAATTTTATATTTGAAATGGTAATTTTTCGAGCTGGAAAAGGAAAGGGAAAATTTCTGTCGCACCCTATCTCTTTCTCAGCTTAATGATTTTCTTACAAAAATTGTCAGAATTATTTTAATTGTTTATTTATGATCAGAAAGTATTTTCTATTCATGCATCAACTTTGAACAAATGAGCATAACTTCAGTATTCTTCAATAACATTTATCAATATTACAGGTCAATCGATTCGTCTCGAACGAACACATCTTTTCTATTCTCGTATCAACTTTTTTTGATATACTATAAATGACCATAACTTTCTTACTCTTTAATAAAATGTTATAATATTATAGGTCAATCGGTTCGTCTCGACCCCCCCCCCCACATACGGACAATTGCTTAGAAAATTGTATTAGACATTTTGAAATAGAGCAAAAAAAATGTTTGCACCTATTTTTCAACAAATACACGCATTACACAATAAAATAATAATAATAAAATATATAATAATAATAATATAATATATTAAGGCGTAGGGATGTGGCGACCCCATCGCCCGAGAGCTCCGGCTCTTGCAGTCAGCCACGTTGCTTTGGGCTAACTCCCCAATGCAATGAATTATGCGGTTACGACACCAGTATCGCGCAGTGCCACCCACAATAGGCCTCTCTCGGATGGAGGCCATGGTTCAGTTGGGAGTGGCAATAGGACCGAACCGAGGCGACGACCAGGCAATGGCCCCGGACAAACGCGAGAACATCGATTTAAATGGTCTGACCAACTCAGGAGAGACATCCTTACCTGTTGGCAAAGAAGCTCACCGGCGCGAAGAGGATTCATGCAGAGGTTACATGACCGTTGGGTCAATATGCACCCGGAATATGCTCATCAAACGCCTCAGTATTTAAGAGATCAGGTATCCTTTTTGCGAAAAAACGGATATGAAGCTCTCTATCAACAAGAAGAAGAAGAGCAACATCCTCCATCGAACATTCCACCCGTTCCAGCAAGACCAACTTTGCAGATAACCGATAATGCTAACATGAGAAGTAGGAGATCTATCCACCAAAAAGTCTTTCTCAGGATGGACAAATTAGCTGAAGCTAATACTGCTCTCCCCGATTTGCTCCCCGAAGATGTTAGTCTCTGGAATCTGAACTGTGTTGTTTACGAGAAGGCGATGTCCTTGCTTAGCGACAGTAGAAGTAACGAAACTTCAGTACGTCTGAGTAAGACTCGCGAGCGTATTGCACAGCTTCAATTCAAAATTGAAACGGCGAGACGGCATGCATCAAATATTCAGTGCGTGATTAGCTACATAACATTAAATAAAAAATTCACTCCAAAAGTTAGGGCACTTGCTCGAAACTTAAGGAAAGCAAATCACACGCTGAACAAGTGTAAACTGTTGACCATCAAGCAGCACTGGACGCAAAAAATAAGATCTCTTTCAACAGCGAAACAGCGCCTTGAACGGCGAGTAAAGTGGATTCAGGAAAATTCCACATTTTCTACTCATCCTTCCCGTCTGTTCAATAAAACGTCACGTGCCGTTAAAAATCCGCCTAGTCGAGAAGAGATTCAAGTCTTCTGGGAACAAGTATATGGAGATACTTATCAGCTAAATGAAGACGCTTCAGATATATCACTCTTTCGTAACTTTTGCCAAAGGCAAAGGTTACAAGGTCCAGAGGAAGAGTGTCCACTAATTACTGCTGAAGAAGTGAAGAAAGTTATCGCTAGAACTAAGAACTTTTCAGCGCCAGGGCCAGATAAAATCAACAACTTTTGGTGGAAGAAGTTTACTTCTACGCACCAACATCTAGCTCGTATATTTACTACTTTCTTAACCGGAGAACAACCCGTCCCGCAGTGGCTAGTGGAAGGACGCACGGTATTGATTCCTAAGACCGGAGATTTGTCAAGTCCAAAGAACTACAGGCCCATAGCTTGTTTAAACACCAGCTACAAGCTATTCACTGGCATCCTCAAAGAGAGGATATTAACATCTATCGAGCCGGTATGGAGTGCAATAGTTGAACAACGTGGATGCAAGAGAGGTCTGGCAGGTTGCAGGGAGAACCTGTTAATAGACAGGTGTATCACCCAGGACTCGATCAGGTATCGACGCAATCTGTCCATGGCTTGGATTGACTACCGTAAGGCATTCGATAACACGAACCATGAGCTACTTATTAAGCTGATTGAATGCATGGAGGTGCATCCAAAAATAGTGAGATGCATAAAAGAGCTTATGCTCTTGTGGCGGACAAGATTTGTCATAACATCTGACAAAAGACAAGTGACTACAAGCTATATCACATATAAGAGGGGAGTCTTCCAAGGAGACTCTCTTAGTCCGATACTTTTCTGCATCTCCCTCTTGCCTCTATCTATTGTGCTCCGAGGCAAAAGCTCTGGATACCTATGTGGCCCGCCGAACAAAAGAGAATATAAGGTCAACCACCTTTTATACATGGACGACCTTAAACTCTTTGCTTCCTCGAAAGAGGACCTTAACATCCTTGTGGAGGCGGTAAATAGGTACTTTAAAGCGATTGGCATGAGCTTCGGACTGGACAAGTGTGCCTGCGTCCACCTACACCAAGGAAGACTAGAAACTACATCATCGGGTCACGATCAGGATGTTCAACTCATCGGCGGAAATACCATTCAACATCTTGGTATTGGAGAAACATATACATATCTTGGAATACCGCAAGCGGAAACCCATGATGTGCTTGCGTTAAAAACGGCCCTTGAAGAAAGGTATCGCCAAATTCTCAGAAAAATTTGGGCTTCCGAATTATCTGGAAAGAATAAGATCCAGGCGACCAATATGCTGGCCGTTCCTATACTGCTCTACACGTTTGGTGCAGTAAAATGGAACGTCGATGAGTTGAAGCAACTTGACCGAAGCACACGCAAGATGATGACAATCCATCGAAGTCATCATCCTAGATCTTCCGTACCTCGAATATATCTCCCTCGAGATAAAGGGGGTAGAGGCTTGCTGAGCTTAGAGTGTCTTCATCGCAGAACGGTTCTCGCTACAGCCTGCTCAGTTCTAAACAGCACAGATTTTCTTATGCGACTAGTACATCAACATGAAGTCGTCAATGCTGCGGCGTTTCTATATCGTGCCGCAGATAGGGCCGCAGAGGAGCTTGGCCTCCCATTTGATTCCAGCGACACTACACATGGCCTAACATCACTAGCACCTTTGGTGCTCAAAAGTCGTGTACAGGAAGCAGAACATACGCTTCTACTAAGAGAACATGCTGACAAGCCCCTTCATGGTAAATTCTACGGCATTATACGTAGAGAAGAGCTCTCGATGGGTCTGTCCAACATGTTTCTCAAGTCTGCTGGATTAAAATCGGAGACTGAGGGATTTCTGTTTGCCTGTCAAGATGGCGTTATAGACACCTTAGTTTACCGCGAGCGCATAATGAATATACCGGTAGGCGATACCAACTGCCGAGCGTGCAAGCAAGAGCCAGAAACACTTGGACATGTTCTCAGTGGATGCTCAAAATATGCACGATACGGGTACATAGAGAGACACAATGCGGCTCTAAAAGTGTTATATTACTATCTGAGGTACTTCTATGGTGTTGATCTATTGCCCGTCTTGCCATACGCCCAGGGGGAACTCGAGTCCATTGTGGAGAATGATCAGTGTAAGATCTACTGGAATTTCTCATTCTCGACCACTCAACGTATCAGTGCTACGAAGCCTGATATTGTCCTCCAAGATCTGAAGAACAAGATCATTTACGTGATTGAATTCTCGGCACCAGCCGATGGTAATATCACGGCAAAGGAGGAAGAAAAACGGGCGAAATATCAAGCACTTCTTTTCGAGCTAAGCAGGCTCTACCAAGGCTTCAAAGTCCATCTTGTAGTTCTCATAATCGGCTGTCTTGGAGGTATGAAAGCTTCATTTATTAGCCAACTCAACAAGATTCCGGCTTGCGAGCGTCAGGCTCATTCCATCGCGAAAGGCTGTTCTTCTGGGATCACTTCATCTGGTCCGTCAACACTGTTCCTCATAACATTCTAAAAAGATTGGTAGCTCTAAAAAAGTATCCAGAGGTGAAACTTCATCTCCAACTGTCCCGTCTGCCGCGTAAGATCATCCGCGGCTAAAGACCTGACTCCAAGGAACAGTGTTGCCCGATGTTTTCTCGCGTAAATTTCCCGCTCTTGCTTACCTTCTAGGACAGAAGGAGCAGAAGCGGATGACGTACACGTTCCAGTTGCGTCGGGATTGGTTGCTTTTAAAGAACCATGATCGTAGCTTCCGGAGCCTACAACTTCTCACACAATAATATAATATAATATAAATCATATATATATATATATATATATTAATATATAATAATAATAATAATAAAATACACAAGGAAACCATCCACCTAGAAACACTACCCGAATCGGGTAGTGTCACGCCTACCCTGAAAGGGAAATGGCTTAATGGTATGGTATACATACACGCACACAAGCCAAAGTACGTCGAGCAGACAGCTTTGCCCTTCGAGGAGTAGTCTGCGCACTTATTTCTGTTACCATTAAGGAATGTTAGGAAACTGTTTGTAATTTTTAAATACCGTTTCTGCATGTTAATTAAAAATTTAATAAATTTCCTATAAAATTAACTTAATTTCGTTGTCAGCAACTTAATTTCGTAAATTTCAGTAAACTCGTTAACTTAAATGTGTCGGAATTTTTGAACATTTCTAACAGTGTATAATTACAAAGTTTTTTATAAGAGATAAGGATGTGTGTTTTCTGATTGTAGGCAGAATCACAAGAAAAGTTGATATCGAAGTATCAAAATGATTCAGAAGCAGTCGCGACATACCGGAAGCTTCTGATTGTTTTGAGGGGTGGTGACCTGGTGACGCGCGTATCCTGATTTACTAAGAGTCAACTCCCTTTTTGTGAATTGGCATTTGACAGTTTCTCGAACTCAGTTTCTCCAAATTGAAAATCACTTCTCAATCTTGAAAGCCTTATGCTACCAAAATATTTCAAGAAAAGTATAAAACACGTGCTTCTAACTTTTCGACTCCAATATATCACGATAGTGTATATATGGTGCATGTGTGTCTTATAGGGGTGGATCTAGGAAGAGGGCGATGGGCGCATCTCCCCTCAGAAAGTTCCAGATTCAAATTGTTATGTGAGTGGAAAGGGAATTATAACCTTGAGATGCCCCCCCCTGAAACCCTAGATGGCCCCCACCACAATCTTTCGCTGGATCCGCCCAATTATTACAATCTTCTACATTCTACCCACATGGGAGTCAGCACTATGCTGACAAGCTGGTAATTTTCATTCTCGACAAAGTAAAAAGATACATGAGTGATATTGTCAGTTGTGTCGATTTCTCTCTTTCACAGGGATAGGAAAATTGCCCTAAGGAGTACAGAGTGATGGTAGGAATTCTCCAAGTCCCAGAGGAAGCTACGTTGGATGAATTCGCTTTCAACATGCAGTCCTAAAATCCGCATGATTATCTAATTTTCTACACATTTACGTGGTATGTTTGGAAAATATCCGACTTTGTGGGGTACCAGGAGAAAAAGTTAATTCTGTTCAATGGCGATGACATCCCCTTCAAAATCCTCCCCTTTGGAAGCCACAACCTTCTTCCAGCGACCCCCCACTTTCGAAAGCACGCCTTAAAGTCCCCTTTCGGATTAGCTAACAGCTAATTCGTCACATTATGTTTTATTTCCTCTACATCTTGAAACCGTCTTTCTTTTAGAGGATAATTCAATTTGGGAAACAGCCAGAAATCACAAGGAGCCAGATCAGGACTGTATGGGGTCTGCCAATGTTGTGTAAGGCCGTGTTTGACCAAAAGTTGCTAAATGGGTTGCGATTAATGGGCGTCATGTAATCGCTTCAGAACTTTTTGGTAATACTCTTTATATACCGTCTGAACTTTTGGAGCGTATTCATGGTGCACAACACCTTTCATGTCAAAGAAAACAGCGAGCATTGCCTTGATGTTGCTCTGACTGGCGCGCTTTCTTCGAACTCGATGATCCAGGTATCTTCCACTGCAAAGGTTAGGCTTTTGCCTCAGGGTAATAACATACACCCATGGTTTACCCCCAGTAATTAACCTTCTGAATATTTCCGGGTTGATTATGATCGATTCCAAATTGTCCTGGGCAACTTCCACTCGATAATTCTTTTGATCTTCCGTCAGCAGCCGTGGAAAGACTTTAGCAGCCACGTGGCTCATCCAAAAATCTTGGCTCGAAATTTCCGAAACAATAGATTTTGGAACCCCGAGGTCTACCACCCTGTAATTTACACTCGCACTCTTTCCACATTCTGAGATGTTTTGGTGGTTGCGTGCCTGCCAGAGCGAAGGTCACTTTAATTTGAGTATCACTCACAGAATGATCACCATACACTTTCCGAATCATAACGATGGTTTCCAAACATGAATGGCTATATTTTCGGCACAATTTAATACACACTCTTTGTACGCAACTGCGCACACTAGTCGATTAAAGATTCGCAGGTGTTAGAGCACAAAGTCGGACACTTTTTGGACGGATCTCGTTCACGTTGTTCGTTGGCGAATACTTTCGCGCCTCCAAGGCAACTTTCGATTCCTATCGACCTACAGTTTTGTCCTACAAGAATCTATAAGGAGCGACGTGAGCGACATGTGTGCAAGCGAACCTTCGAGGTTGAATCTTCAAGGGAATAAAAAGAAAGCAACTATATAGCAGTAGGCGCTTTGCGGTTTTGTGATGGCCCACTGTAAAGAATCCTATAAAGATTTCTATACTCGCTCCTTTATTTACTTCGTGAATGAATCTGTACAGGATATTTCCAAAGTTTTTTTGTTCATCAAAGTTCCTTTGCAGGCACACGTACAGTTTCCTACGCCAAATTCATTTACACGAAACTTGAAGATTATCTAAATAGGTTCGTGTGCGCGAAACCTGCCCAGTCGTGATAGGTTCATGTACGAGTATTTTCAGCTGAGAATTACGGGTAACGATATTCCGAAAATCTGTCACGTGTGACTTCCCTCGCGGTAACCCAGTCATAATATATTTGCTACTCAAAGCAGTAACATTCGAATAACAACGGGTCGGTTAGCGATGGCAAATGTTTGCCGCAAATGTGTTATCTGATGGTAGGTGTCATAACTATGGGCCGTCACCGACCAATGTGACTGCAATAATACTACTCTGGTAGCATGCTGTTATGTGCTACGCTTGTAGCGTGTGACATTACCTGTTACTACCTATTGAAATAGTAGCATACTAATAAATATCTCGCTTGTAACATGTAATTACTGGAATTATTCAGGAAAGTAACGGGTTAACTGGAAGACTCGCATCTTCGATATTCCACGAGGGCTTGCTATTGACGGACACTGAGAAATGATTGGGAAAATGTAAAGACTTAGCTCTTGAATACACAAAAGAATGCAAAGCCAGACGGTGGCGACGTTAGTGGAGTTTAAAAAATAAAAGTAAAAGTAACGACAGTATGACAGTATTGTCGACGACAAACGATCATCGTAACGAGAATGTGTATAATTATAGAGGCACAATGAAGTCCCAGAATGAATGAAGATCAGAATGTCGACGGTATAAATAGCGGTATCAACAGTGGTGCCAACAATAATGACAGTTGATTATGCCTAAATAGAAAACAGGCTCGCCAGAAAAAT
The DNA here is from genome assembly GCA_932195095.1 of Andricus curvator. Classification (NCBI taxonomy): domain Eukaryota; kingdom Metazoa; phylum Arthropoda; class Insecta; order Hymenoptera; family Cynipidae; genus Andricus; species Andricus curvator. Next base: position 10,904 of record CAKNYM010044577.1, on the reverse strand, counting down.
CAAGAAATTGCACCGAGAAAAATGGATGTTTAAACGTAACATCTAGATGCTCAGGGTTCACATATTTTATGTTCAACTGTAGGGCAGCAATCTAGATATTCAAAGTTAGTATATGTAGATACTAAGAAGTGAGATGTTAGAGAGTAATATCTAAAATGTCCAACTGAAATATCCAAAATATTACATATATGATTATGTCAAAAACCGCTGTAAATGTTTGGGAGTTTACTTATTTCTGATCATTCAAGGAATTAATTGGTAAGTAATTTGTGAAGTTAAAATTAAACTTGAATGTTCGTACATAAACGGAAAGCAGGTAAAGGGTATGAAATGTCGATCAGGTGATATCTTCAGTCAAGTTGAGTTTATGTTTAATCTTTGTAATTCAAAATTAAAAAAAATCTGCCCGCTGCGCGCACGGCTCGCTTGGCTCGCAAGTTTGAGCATGCCTAGGACGTGCATCAGTTGAATCTCACGCTTCGCGTTCGATAATATATTTATCTTGCGGTTCGCGCTCGATAATGAATTTACCCCGCACTACGCGCTGGATCATCGTGCTTCCTCCACATTTGTGCACTGATCTTTTAAAATTAAAGGTCAAGCATCGAAAACTGTAATTTGGTGATTGTAAATTCTCTTTTGTTTAAGCTCCTTCGGCTTTAACGAACACATTCTCATCACGCATTTCGTGCTTCGCACTCGATTCTGTTCAAAGTGCAAACTTTTCTACACTAAGTTCAATTCTATTATATCAAATGAATATGGTATTTATTTCTGTACCTCGGGCTCGGACTGTTTATTCAGTTATTGTAAAATAATGTACAAATTTTATTTTTCATGACTACTTTAATATTTTGTCCTTATTTTGCACTAGTTTTTATTCTCAGCTACCGTGAAAAATGTATCGTTTCAATAAATTTATATTCATACAATGCATAATATGCATTGATTTTGAAATAGGTGTGTTTTCATTGTCTTGTTTTTATAATTAAAGAAAGTGCGCATCCTATACATTTTTTTAAAATTAATATTTCATTGCCCTTCGTGTCGTTTTCACAAAAACCTAATGTGTTTATTTTCCAGGTTATTTTTTACGATTTAAACAAAAAATACGCATCCTGTCAAAAAATAATTCATAACAAATTTGTAGATCATTTTTTGGGTGGAGCTCCCCTGGCGCTCAAGCCATAAAACCTATTGTGCCACACCCTCAACTATTCTCAGAAGTTGACCACAGACCTCTTGCAGTTATCCCAACATGTAGGGGTTCCTCACACGGCATGAATCCTATCGCCCCTGTGGGCGTAGTCGTCATGGCTCCAGTCAAACCCTTAAACGCTAGCGTCTGTAATCGTCGCAGCCTGTCCTGCATCGTTTTAAGTATCGCCCGTGGCCGTCAGACTACGGCCGCATATAGAAGCCCTGGTTTAAGGACAGCAGATTCGAGCTAGGTTATCATTTTAGGCCCTAGACCCCACGCGCACCCTAAGGCTCTTCTGCACATACGAAAAGTCATGTCAAACTTCCTGCATTGGGTCTCCAGGTGCTTCGCAGAGTTCAGTTTTCTATCTAGAATTATTCCCAGATATTTAACCGAATTCGAAAACGTCAGCCTTCCACCACAAAATACAGGAGCGTTAACTTTTGGCACTATCTAATTTCTCGTGAAAATTACCAGGCTGGCCTTTTTCGGATTTATCGAGGGCACTGAGCTATCGCACCAATGTTCTACGATGCGCCGCAGCGACCTTGTAAGACCCATCAACGTTTCCAGATGAGCCCCCCTGACTAGGATTACAAAGTCATCTGCGTAGTCCTGGGTATAATACCCCTCCTTATTTAGCCTACGAAGGAGGCCGTTCACTACAATGCACCACAGGAGGGGTGAGAGGACACACCCTTGTGATGCTATTTCCCTGACTAGGCCTTCGCCCCATTTGGTTTCAAGTCTCCACCGGCGTAGCATGCTTCCTATCGAGCTTACTAGCTGGTCGGGCATGCAACACATCCCGCCTCTCGACAGATAATTTTTGGAGGGGTATTGCTGACGGCACCCTCTATATCCAAGAAGGTGCCCACAGCATAACTCTTCTGTTCCTGCTGCTGCTCCAATTTTGCCACGACAGCATGAAGCTGATCGGCCGAAAATGTTTGCAGCAGTGTAACCCTCCTTCCCAGGTTTAGGAATGAAGGTCACTCTGTCATCCTTCCATGCCGATGGCATGTGTTTTAGGGCAATGCTTGCCCTAAATAGTTCCGTCACTGGAGGGACGACAAACTCCATGCGCTTTTGTAAGAGCACTGGACAGACGCCATGCGGCTCTGGTGATTTAAAGGAACATAAGGACCCTACGGCCCATTTCACCTTCTTGTTATCAATTACCTAAGCGGCGAAATTCCAATCGGCCCTCTCCTTCTCTGGGCCCCAGGTTTCCACGTCTTGGTTGGTTCGAATTCGCTGAAAACCCGGGAAGTGAACTTCCATCAGGTAATCTAACGTTGCTTTTTCGTCTTCGGCAAACTCACCATTTTCGAGCCTTATTAGCCCGAGCTGAGCTTCCGGATTTTTTGCTAGGATTTTGTGGAGCCTCGCTGTTTCCAGTATGTTCTTCGATTCCTCGCAGAAGCCCTTCCAATTTTCCTGTTTGTATATGAAGTCGGCCAAAGGGTAATCTAATCAGTTGATTCCTTCAATTGTTACCGTGTTTACAGTCTACAACAATAACGACGACGACAACGAAAGACAGACACCGACGTGAAAACTATTTTTTCTGACTCCGGGGGCCTCAAAACGTCAACATTTGATTGAATCCGCTAAAGTTATTTTTCACATAAGACCAATAACTTCTCATTGATGAGAATGTAATGAAAACGGGATAAGTAAGGTGAGAACGAATGATCTGTAATCAGTATTTAAAATTCTATCTATTGTTGGTTACTTAAACTCAAATTTTATTAAAAATTTACAAACATTTTGTCAAATGTGTTCGAGTTAATATAACCTCAAACTTAAGAACCTTGCTCCATCGTGTACACAGACAAAAGTCGTTATCCGATTTTAATTAAGGGTAGCTAATTTTGATCCGTTGGAATTGTTCAAAAATTGTAATATTGCATTAATTGTAATATCGAAAACATAACCGTGAAATATATGTTTTCGGCATATGGCATGAATATTTGCATGTTAGAGATTACAATCTTACCCTTTGAAAAATTCTACAATTAAATCAAGTATAACCATTTTCCCTAAGACTAGCTTTATAACTGAATTTTTGACAATCGGTACGACAGTTGCTGTGAGTAATAGTGAAAACGACAGTCGGAGTATTAACGACTGTATCACTGACCCGACCGTAAACGATAGTTCAAATCAATATAAACGCTGTAAAATAATTGTCACTAATGTTGAGTCAAATTTGCGAACCGCTTCAAGAGACTTTCATGCACTTACTACTAGTCAATTAACTAAAGAAATAAAAATACAGTTAATTGTTGAACACATTAATATTGAGCACGACTATAAATTAACTCAAAAAACGATATTTGATCAAATTTACGAATTTTTAACTTCAGAATTTCGCATTTTTGATTCATTATATGTTTTAGATGCGAAAGTTTCCCCTATGAAATGTTTAGATGACAGTTTAAAAGAAAGTTTGAGACCTAATTATTAATAGAGTTGATAAAGTTCACCACACGAAAATCTTACATTTGAAAGATCCTGTTAATGTCTCAGGCTTAGGATGGTTACAGCCCAATATGTCGAAAACAAGACTCAAAATTATTGTGAACCATCTAGTGCCGAGGAAGTGGCCAGATATTGGTCAAGCATCTGGGGTACTCATATACCAAGTCAACTGAACACGACGTGGTTCGGTCTAGAAAAGAACAGAGTTGCACGGTAGCCTGGAATGAATTGTCTATCCATCTCAGCCTCAGATGTAACTCGTATCCTGAAGAGGGCTAAGAACTGGAAACCGCCGGGCGTGGATGGGTTGCACAACTTCTGGTACAAATACCTAGAGGTTCTACACCCCGCTCTTGCTGGGGCCCTTCAAAACATCTTGAAGAACCCAGATCACTGGCCTTCTTTTATGACGGAGGGCGTAACGTATATGATACTCAAACACGTAGATGCTGGTAGTCCTGATTACCAACCAATCACCAGCCTCTCGACCCTCTATAAATGTCTTACGGCTAGAATTTCTGACATCGTCTATGAATATTGTGAGGAGAGCAACGTCCTCTCCGAAGAACAGGAAGGTTGCTATTCGCACATGGCATACATTGCCTACCAATAGGCGTTTCCCTCAATACTCCACGATTATTTACTTGAGGTCCTTAAGATATATAAGACCTGTCCGCGCGTCATCCAATTTCTGGCTTACGTTATGCACACTTAGTGCACAAGGATTAAATGTTTTAGTCCTGGGATTATGATAGATACTCGTTTGTTGCTCATTAAACGAGGAATCTTCCAAGGTGATTCATTCAGCGCACTATGGTTTTGTTGAACATTGAACCCACTAAGCTAGACACTCAAAAACACGTCCTATGGGTTCAATATTGAGGTGGGAGTGGCCAAATCTCCACTCACGCACCTCCTGTACATGAACGACACAAATGTTTCTACAAGCTCAGAGTCGAAACTGAACAGCCTACTTATGTAACATTTTGCTGCAGTTTTCCCATGACATCAGGATGTCTTTGGGTTTGGGAAAATGCAGAAAGCTGTATTTGTCCCGTGGAGAGATGAATGCTTCACTGATACAGGACGATTGCGTTCTAATTGAGGCGATAACTGATGAAGAATCGTACAGGTACCTTAGCATATTGCAGGCGAGAGGTCCGCTCCACTCTGTTGTAAAAAAGACGCTCGAAAATGCGTTCTCGATTCGCCTTAGTGTGATTCTGACATCTGGTATTAGTGCGAAGAACATCACAAAAACAATTAACACCTATGCCATTTCTCTCCTAACATACTCCTTTGGTTTGATCACCTAGTCCATGACTGACAGCTGTATAGATAATAGTTCTGCCACGCAAGGTTGGAGGCAGATAGATCTTGGATGTTCGTCGATTGTGCGACTCTCAGGTTAGGCAATTGCACGAATATTTCCAAAACACGACTAACATCTCACTTTACGACTACATCTGTAAAATTGACCTGTAGACCCCCTTAAAACTGGCAGCTGTTGATTTCCAGAACATCGGACATCTCAACGCTGCACAGCTAGCTGCTCAGTGGCGGGGTAAACAGCAGCACAAGCAACCCCCCCCCCCCCCAAACATTAGATCTTCCTCACGTGGACAGTGATGCTTCAAACCTTTGGTTAAGGCGGTGAGAACTCTTTCCGGAGACGGAAGGATTTGTCATTGCCATCCAGGACATGATAATCTAGACGAGGAATCACCAAAAACACATCCTCAGTATGGCGGCAGTTATTGAAAGATGCAGCCTTTTTGGAGATCCTAATGAAAACATCGAGCACATCACTGATAGCTGTACGATGCTTAATTTGCAAGAATTCACGCGCAGGCATAATGTTATTGCTGGGATCATGTTGATCTGTCACCTCAACATCACTAAAGTTGCCCCCTACAAGGAGTCTATAGACTTCCGCTGCCGCAATCTTCCTCACTGCTGCTGTTGCTGTTGTTTTTACAGCACCAGTAATCGCGAAGCAGAAAATCCTTTGAAGACTTTTCAGTTATTTTATAGTACTGATCAGTGCAGTCCCTGGAAACCAGACCGTTGATGCATATGCTATTATGGGTCTCATTATCATTATATATAACCAGTAAGTAATTCTGTGGTCAATTTAGGTTAATTTAGGGTCAAATATTACTACTACATACTTTGCTGATTTTGAAAATTCTACTTCCTTGCCGTATAATTTAAGATTTCTAAGGCTAGAAAGCTACCTTCTTCCGGGAAAATGTACGAGTTCAGTCTTGTCCAGTTCAACGAATAAACCACGGTCCCTGTACCATTGCTCTAATGCGTTGAGCGCTGACTGCATGATTTCCATTAAGGTGCCCTCATGCTTCCCTGTTATCAGGATCGCTAGGTCATCTACGTACAGGGCCGGATTATTCATTAGGCAGAGTAGGAAACTGCCTAGGGGCCCCGCATCGACTAGGGGCCCGTGCACGCTCTAAGAAAAAAAAAAAACGTTTTATCGAATGAAAAGTTTTTCTGAAAATTTGTATGGAATTCCTCGACAACAATATCAGTATTTTTTTCGACGCATGTCAATTGGAGAAATACTCCATTCATACAGAACCATCTAGTAACAAGTAGTAGCTAATAATAGCGAATAATAATAATAGCGAATCGGATAAAAATTAGGGAAGTTATGAGTGATTTTTCTCATAAAACTCCCAAAAACGATTTTTTGGCCAAAAAATGAGATTTTGGGGGTGTATGGAAAATTTCTCCTATACAATTTTTCTTAGTTTTACTAGATCTACAACTTGTGCTAGGTCTCCATAAAAGTGTCTCCAAATTTTTGTTTTTTGTAACACAGTGTTATGCGTGTAGGTGAATTATCATTGCACGTAAGTTAATTCGGAATGAAATTATCTATAAACTACATTATATAACAGAAGTTTGAATTTTTGATAAAGGACATTGTAGTAATACATGAAGAAAAAAGGGGTACTTTTTCTATATTGGCATTGGTATTTTTCTAATATCATCATAGGATATTTTACTATGTAACATACGAATTATTCCTATGGCATATTCAAAAAATTTTGAGCATTTACCATTCGAAAAATATCAAATTATAATTAAGAATGATTCTTAATAAATGAATTTTACATTTATTGTGTGGTTTGTTTGCTCATTTCACCTGCCTATAGTCTAAATCCGACAAAAATGTGAAATATGTAGTTTCCAAACGATTTTTTTCGAATTAGATAGGAAAAATTCCTATGTTGACATAGTCAAAATCCATATGCTAATATAGGTATTCCCCCTACGGTAACATAGGAAAAATACCTCTTTTTCCGTACAGGATTCCTGGAGTCGATCATCTGGAAGTTACTCACATCCCTTCATCAACCTGGAGGGACGTGATTGCATTGCCTAGGGGCCCGGACAGGGTTGTTGCCTAGGGGCCCGGACAGGGTTAATCCGGCTCTGTCTACGTAGCCTTGATTGTAAAAACCCGATTAGTTTCAAACTGGAATCAGGTCATCAATCACAAGCGCCCACTGGGTGGATGGAAGAACTTCTCCCTTTTTAAGAGGCAAATTGATTCCTATGAAGAGGTTTTTCCGTTATGATTTCTTTTTTCATGCAAAGGTTCCCAAATTTTACTAACGTTTTCAGCATGAACGAGATCAAGATGATGGGTCTAAAGGATTCTTCCTCGTAGTGTGTATCCTTACCCGACTTTGGAATGAAGATTGCCTTAACCTTCCTGCATGCTACCGGGGTGTATCCCATTGCTAAGCATGTCCGAAAGATGCTGCACAATGGAGCTACCAAGGTCTAAAATCCTTTTTGAATTAAAGCAGGGAATATTTTATCATCTCTTGCAGCTTTAAATGGTTTTAAATGTTTACCTACCCATCTAATTTTTGAATGAGTGATAATATGACTGGCTACTCTCCAATCTTCCATTCTGGCTGAAAAAGTTGGTCCTCCTGAAGGGTATGACTCACGGACCGCCCCCTTATTCGTGTAATCCAACTCCGAGCGCAATAAATGTACCCTGATTAGGTGATCTTGGATTTCATTAATCATTTCAGTCATTTCACCTGAAGGCAATATTAATACCTTGAGTTGACATGATGAGGTATCCCTTAAGGTATTCCTGAGTCTGACAGTGTCAGGTATATTCTCGATTCCCTGACAATATTCCCTTCGTGATCCCCTTACGGCATTTTGTATCTCATTATTATATCTTGTAAAGGCTGCCCTGTACAAATCCAAATTCCCGTTCTTTTTAGCCCTATTGAAAAGGTGTCCAGTATCTTTTTCAGGTCCTTAAGTCTAGGATTCCATCAGGGTGCATCCCTGTCTGTTTTCTTAATACAAAAAGGATAATTGTCCTCATACGCTATGTTCATACGTTTTTGTAGAATGTCGCCCCCCCTTCAGTTCCTTTAGGATTTCTTTATCTTTGAACCTCAGGTTTATCTGCTGGCAAGGAGAAGCATATCTATCTATGAACCGATAGGGACGTATCCGACGATACATGCCATCCCTTGAAAACTTCGCTAATACTCATCGACCATAAGGTCAAATTAATTACCTCGCGATATTTAGATGTCATGTAGATAGGTGTATTACCTTGATTCAATAAAGTCAAATCAGTAGTTAAGACGTAATATAATAAAGATTCACTCCCGTGATTCGTGTTCTTACTATCCTAAGCCGAATGATGTGCATTAGCATCACATCCGATGAGCAATAGCATTCCTTTAACGCAGCAGTAGTCCACCAGATTTCTCTATTCCTCAGTTGGTGGTGGGTCCTGGGAGTCGAATGGTAAATACGCTGAGTAAATCATCATAGGTTGACGCCGGCCTCATAAATGGTGCTCGATCTTTATTGCCACCAAGTCTCTAGAAAAGAACTTTCGTAATCTAATAAATTTAATATGGATTCTAACATTATATGCTGCCCTAGGTGTTTCTACGGAACCATTTATAAATGACCGATCCGCTCTCGTTACCTAAACCTTTAATTTTTGCCTTGTAAGTCCAAGGTTCTTGTATTAGGGCAGAAGCCGTTTGTTCCGCTATCAAACGTCTCATTAAGATAACAGACGCTACTTTAGCGTGGTGAATGTTGATCTGGATAAAATGAATAATGGAAGAGGGGCATCTAGTGTCCATTTTAACTTCCAGTTGTCTCCACCACTTCATACGGAAACAGATCCGGAGCTCTGTCTTCGGATGTAACTTTGGTTTTTGAGAGGATCTTCATATTGATTCTCTTTAACCCATATTGAGTCCTGCATTCGATCTTCTTGAGACTCTCGACCACTCCTGACTCTCGCTTTTTGCCTTGATATCGATATCCATCAATCCTACCATTTTCATGTGCGGATTATGAATTGTTATCCTTTTAAGTACTGTTGCTGGTTCCACGGATACGCCAGGAATCGAAGTCAGCAGGTTTAGTGGTCTCGGGAGGTCTTTGCTGTCGACCACTTTCTTCTTAACTCCCACCTAAGGTTGTAATCCACCAACAGCTACAAAGAGCCAAGTTCGAGACACTTCGTCCGAACAGATGACGATTAAAGCATCATTTTTGAGGCGGCAATCTTTCAGTCTTGGGATGACTTTTCCCGGATGCATCCGATCGATTTTCTTCTCTAATGCCGCTTAAATTACCTTGACCTGGTTGACATCGAGTTTGGTCATTGGCAAACCCTCGGCGACTATGGCCACTTTCATTTAATTTTGAAGGGCATGGCTATAAGAGACTGTTGAACCTCAAAGCTACTTTTTCTGGAAAATATATATATTGAAAAGTAAGACAAATCTGAAATCTTTTAAATTTTTGAAAATGGTATGCTAAAAACTAAAACCATACTTATAATTAGATATCTATTCGTAAACTATTCTATATGCCCTAAAGCATCAAAATAAGTTTTTTGTTCATGGAGTTCTATAGAGTTATTTTTTTTTAAACTGTCTTTCTATTCTGCGAAAGCGTTGCAATCGCTAGAATATCAAAGAAAATGCGAAAATTGAATTCGGAAAGAAATGTCAAAATAGTCGAAGTTATTTACTTCACATTAATCTCAACCTCAGAAGTGTTTTTTTTAAATCTAACTTTAGAAATTTTGAACAGGAATAAAAATAGAAAATTATATTGGATTAAGTGTAAAAAAATTCTAAAACTGAATTCGGTAAATTTTGAAAATAATTATGCTTCTTTTAAAAATAAATATGTTTCATATTACCGACTCTGGATGTTTAATTACTAGCAATTCTGTTTTCTTTGTATTAACTAAAGCTTTTTCATCCTCTCTATCCATTTCATTCTATTCTGCTTGCATTCTGATGAATGCAATGTTCTTTTTTTACCCCGTTTCAAAAGTTTCAACCGTAAGTTAGATTTAGAAACATCGTTTTGGAAGTTGAGGTTAATACGAACTAAATAAACACGACTATTTTGATATTTCCTTACAAATTTAATCTTATCATTTTTTTTTGACAGTTTGACGATTGCACCTCTTCTGTCGAATAGAAAGACAGTTACAAAAATAACTGTATAAACTCCATGGACAAAAAACTTGTGTTGAGCCAACGTTCTTTCTGCCGAGGCTTCAAGTGTTTGTTTATGTGCAGACCATTTTCGCATTTTATCAAAACTACAAATACGGGGCATTCCATTTCATATGAGTGCACTGTGCAAAACAAATTTTTAATCTAGGTGCGAACCCATAAGCCGCCATTGCATGGTTGTCGCGATATAGGCGTGGTATTTGGTACACTTTAGTGTGAAGATCAGTTTTCAATTAAATGTGTTTGCATTAAAACAAAGTCAAATAAAGTTTGTATCTAACGGATTCAAAAGAAAATTTGACGAGCTTTACAATGGTGCTAACGATTTCTCACAAATATATGGCCTTTCTATAAACTTTGAAATTGAAAATTTTAATTCCGAATATCTCAAGACACGTCTCCTCAGATTTTGATGAAATGCGAATTAAATTAAAGCTTAGAATTTCTCGTTTATAACCCTGAATGACTATAATAGGCCATAATAATAATTATATAATTATATAAAAGTTGTTAGTTCTTTATGAGCTGAATATGATGGAAAAATTTGTTTGAAATCGATCAATATCTTTTACCTCCTCAAGCATGCTGAAAATGGAAAAATTGAATTTAAGCGTAAAATATATATGAAAAAAATGAATTCTTACAGTCAC
>CAKNYM010044575.1:59460-70326 GCA_932195095.1 Andricus curvator | reverse complement strand
AAAGAGTTTAATTTTAAATAAAAAACTGTTTAATTCGACCAAAAAGAAGAATTTTCAACAAAAAATATTAATTTTCAGTTGAAGAAAAATAATTTTCCATAAAAAATTAAACGAATTTTCCACAAAATAGTTGTTAAATTTTTAATTAAAGAGATGAATCTTCACACACAAAAATTAATTTTTAACAAAATAGTTCAACTTTCAACATGAATTTTCAGTTAAAAAAAAGTAATTTTCCATACAAAATTTAACGAATTTTCCACAAAATAGTTCAACAAATCAACAAAAAAGACGAATTTTTAATAATTGAAACAGTTGAATTTTCAGTTAAAAATAGAATTTTGAACATAAAAAAAAGGATTTTCAACAAATGAGTTGAATTTTTTCTTACCAAAGAGATGAATTTTCAACCAAAAAAGATGATTTTTCAAGGAAAACATATGAGGTGATAATAATTCAATTAAGAGTTTAATTTTTAAATTAAAAAAAAAACAGTTAAATTCCACCAGAAAGACGAATTGTCAACAAAAAACATGAATTTTCAGTTACAAAAAGTAATTTTCAACCAAAAATTAAACGAATTTTCAAAAAAATCTTCACCCAAAAAAATAAATGTTTAACTAAATATTTAACTTTTCAAACAAAAAGTTGAATTTTCAACCAAAAAAGATGAATTCTCAACGAAAAATATAATAGTTGATATTTCAACCAAAAAATATTTTTATTTCAAATCAGACACAGTGGAATTCAACCATAAAAAAAAGAATTTTCAGTAATTACAACGAAGAATTTCCCACATAATAGTTGAATTTTTAACAAAAAATTAATTGTTAAACATCATTCGAAAAAGTTGAATTTCTAATTAAATAGTTATATTTTCTACAATATCTTTGTTTCGACCAAAAAAGAATTAAATTGAAACGAAAAAAGAATTAATTTTCAACCAAAAAAGACGAATTTTCAACAAAATAGTTGAATTTTAAACCAAACAGATGAATTTTCAAAATGAAAAAAATTAATTTTTAACAAAATCTTCGAATTTGCAAATAAAACAGATTAAACTTGAATTAAAAAAGGTGAATTTTCAACCAAATAGTTATATTCCTACAATATTTATGTTTCAACCAAAAAAGAAATAGCTTTCAACTAAAGAAAATAAATTTCTAATCCAAAGAGACGAATTTTCAACAAAATAGTTGAATTTTTGACCAATAAATATGACTTTTTAACAAAATAGTTGAATTTTCAAGAAAAAAAAATGAATTGTTAATCAAATACGTAAACTTTCAATCAAAAAAGACGAATTTTCAACAAAACAGTTGAATTTTTGACCGAAAAAATGAGTTTTTATGAAAATAGTTTAATTTTTAACCAGAAAGATGAATTTTCAAACAAGAAGATGAATTTTCAAACAAAAAGATTAATTTTCTACCAGAATTTTCAACTAAAGAAGAGAAATTTTCAACCAATTAGTTGAATTTTGAACTAAAAAAGATCAATTTTGAACCAAAAATTTTCAGTTAAAAAATTGAATTTTCAACCAAAATAAAGAATTTTCAACCAAAATGAAGAATTTTCAACCAAAATGAAGAATTTTCAACCAAAATGTGAATTTTTAACTAAAATGATGGATCTTCGACTGGAATAGTTAAATTTTCAACCAAAAATATAAATTTTCAACAAAGAAGATTAATTTCTACCAAAAAAACGAATTTTAAACAAAATACATGATTTCTCAATTAAAAAATATAAATTGTCAGCCAAAAATTGAATAGTTGAATTTTCACTTAAAAAAATTAACGTTCAACGACAAAAAAACTAATTTAAAAAAAAAGTTACATTTTCAAACAAAGTGATGGGTTTTGATCAAAAATTATGAATCTTTATCTGGAATAGTTGAGTTTTAAACAAAAAAGATCAATTTTTAACCAAAATGATGATTCTTTAACTAGAATAATAGAATTTTCAAACGTAAAGATGAATTTTTGACCAAGAAGAGTAATTTCTACAAAAAAGACGAATTTTCAACTAAAAAAATATAATTTTTCAAATAAAAAATTGAATAGTTAAATTTGTAATTAAAGAAGTAATTGTTCAACCAAAGACATGAATTTTTAACTAAAATGATGGAATATTCAACTGGAATATTTCAGTTAAAAAAAATTGATTTTCAACGAAAAAAAAAACACAAATCAACAAAATAATTAAAGTTCTAACCGAAATTGTTGAATTTACAGTAAAAAAAATTAATTTTCAGCCAAAGAAAAAACGAATTTTCAACAAAATAGCTTATTTTTTAACCAAAGAAATGAATTTTCTATTAAAATGATGAATCTTCATCAAAAAAATTAATTTTTAACAAAAGTGTTTAACTTTTAACCAAGTAATTAAATTTTCATTCCAAAAAAGATGAATTCTGAACGAAAAATGTAGTGGATATCCAAACAAAAAAATTTATTTAAAAAAAACAATTGAATTCAACCAAAATAGACGACTTTTCAACATGAGTTGAATTTTCATGTAAGAAAGATTTTTCAGTCAAGAGAGAAAAAAAAATACAAAGAAACTTGAATTTTCAAGAAAAAATTAATTTTTCAACGAAGAAGATTAGTTTTCTACAAAAAAAAAAGAATAAATTTTCAACAAAATACGTGAATTTCAAACCAGATACTTGAATTTTCAAATAAAAACGAACAATTTTCAACCAAGAAGATTAATTTCTACCAAAAATACGAATTTTCAACAAAATACATGAATTCCCAATTAAAAAATATAAATTGTCAACCAAAAATTGAATAGTTGAATTTTCACTTAAAAAAATTAATGTTCAACCAAAGAGATGAATTTTCAACTAAGATTATGGAATATGCAATTGCAGTAGTAGTTAAAATTTCAGTTTAACAAAATAATTCTCAACAACAACAAAATTAATTTTTTTTTAAAGTTACAATTTTCAAAAAAAGTGATGAATTTTGATCTAAAATTATGAATCTTTATCTGGAATAGTTGAGTTTTAAACAAAAAAGATCAATTTTCAACCAAAATGATGATTCTTTAACTAGAATAATAGAATTTTCAAACGAAAAGATGAATTTTTAACCAAGAATATTAATTTCTACCAAAAAAGACGAATTTTCAACTAAACAAAGATAATTTTTCCAATAAAAATTGAATAGTAATTGTTCAACCAAATCATGAATTTTTAACTAAAATGATGGAATATTCAACTGGAATATTTCAGTTGAAAAAAATTGATTTTCAACAAACAAAAAAAATCAACAAAATAATTAAAGTTGTAACTGAAATTGTTAAATTTTCAGTAGAAAAAAATAATTTTCAACCAAATAGCTTATTTTTTAACCAAAGAAATGAATTTTCGATTAAAATTATGAATCTTCAACCAAAAAAATTAATTTTTAACAAGAGAGTCGATATCCAAAAAAAAATTTAAATAAAAAAAACAATTGAATTCAACCAAAAATACGACTTTTCAACATGAGTTGAATTTTCATGTAAGAAAGATTTTTCAGTCAAGAGAGAGAAGAAATTGCAAAGAAACTGTTGAATTTTCAAGAAAAGATTCAATTTTCAACGAAGAAGATTAGTTTTCTACAAAAAAAAAAGAATAAATTTTCAACAAAATACATGAATTTCAAACCAGATACTTGAATTTTCAACTAAAAACGATCGATTTACAACCAAAAATGTAATACTCAAATTTTAAGTTAAGAAAATTAATTTAAAAAAAAAATGAATTTTCATAAAATACTTAAACACAGTAATATATAAAGCTACTTTTACAGTTAATTTAAAACTTCAATTTATCATATTTTATGATAAAAAATCGATTTTTTCAACCGTGCTCACATCTGCATTCTAATCTATCGAACCAAATTTTTATTTTAAATTTAAATTTTATTTATTTATTTTTTATTTTAAATTTCAATTAAATTTTTTTTTTAACCAATTTTTTTTTTAATTTTAAGCAAATTTTAACGAAAACTCAGCTCAGAAGCAAAAGTTTCTGGATAAAATGTTCAAGAATTTCCGATATCTTGAATTTTTTTTAATTTTATGTATTTAGTGTAAAAAATGAGAATTCAGAGATGAGATAAATGGTAAAACTTTGAAAACTATTCAAGATATCGAAAATTCCTGCAACATGTATAGAAAATATGTTACGACAGATTGCTCATTAAAATTGATTGTAAATCATTTGGATGGATTAGCCTCCAGAGGTGAGCACAGGTGAAAAATTTAATTTTTTTACGATCATTCGACAATAATGCATTTTTTATTCATGAGAATATAACATATTTCTATAAAATCTTATTAAAAAAATGAAGTAGCGATAGAGTTCAGTGAACCTAGCCACTCTTTCCATTGTGAATTGAAATTGAAAAATGCAATCGAAATTTTAATTGAATAATATGGTACTATTTAATTGAATTAAATAATAAATCAATTTATTTAATTTTTAGCGAAAATTATTTAATCAATTGATTTAATTTTTCATGTGTAGCAAATTAATTTTTTTTTAAATAACAGTCAATTTGACTATGGTCCCAGGATTTTTCTTCTAATATAACTATTTGATTAAATTTTCAACATTTTCACTAATCGTGAATAGCGACTAACAAACTTTTTTTGGTTCAAAATTCAAATACTTAGTTTAAAGTGGAACTACTTTGTTAAAAATTAATTTTTTTGGTTGATGATTCATCATTTTATTGCAAAAATATTTTTTTTTCAAAATTTAACTGAAAATTTAACTGTTCCATGTTTGGTTCAAAATTTATTTTATTTTGTTGAAAAATAAACTATTTGATTGAAAATTTCTGTATTTTATTGAAACTTTTTCTTTTATGGTAGAAATTTAATCTTCTTGGTGACTAATTCACCTTTTTGGTTGAAAATTCATGTATTTTGTGCAAAGTTAATTTTTTCGATACAAAATTAATCTTTTTGGTGGAAAATGTATTATATTCCTTTGTCTTGAGAATCAGTTTTCTTAATTAATAATTAATTTTTTAAACTAAAAATTTAACTATTTCATGCTTGATGATGATTCATCATTTTATTTGAAAAATATTTTTTTTTTCAAAATTTAACTACTTTTGTTTTTAAATTATTTTTTGAACTGAAAATTTAATTGTTCCATGTTTGGTTAAAAATTTATCTTCTTCAGTTGAAAATTCAACTGCTTGTTTGATCATTTATTTATATATTTTGTTGAAACTTTGTCTTTTGTGGTAGAATATTAATCTTTTTGGTGACTAATTCACCTTTTTGGTTGAAAATTCAATTATTAGGTTGAAAATTCCATTAAAAATTCATTTATTTGGTTGAAAATTAATTTGTTTACTAAAAATTTAACTAAAGTTTTTGTTGAATTTTTTTTTTAAATATACATTTAATCTTCATGTTCTAAAATTCATTTGTTTGGGTGAAAATTGAACTATTTCATTTAACATTTATTTTATTTGGTTAAGAAATTATTTCTCTAACTGAAAATTAAATTATTTTTGTTGAGAAATTATCTTTTTTAGTTGAAAATTCATCTATTTTGTTGAAACGCTGTCTTTTTTGGTAGAAAATTAACCTTTTTGTTTGAAAATTCATGTTATTTGTTAAAAATTATTCTTTTTTGGTAAAAAATTATTATTTTTGGTTGAAATTTCATTTCTTTGGTTAAAAATTTTTTTTTAGACATTCAATCTTTTTGGTTTAAAATTCATTTGTTTGAAAATTTCTGTATTTTGTGGTAGAATATTAATCTTTTTTGTGACTAATTCACCGTTTTTGTTAAAAAATAAACTACATATTAGGTTATAATTCTTTTACAAATAAAAATACTTGGTTGAAAATGCATATATTTTCTTCAAAATTATTCTTCTTTGGTAGAAAATTAATCTTTTTGCCTGAAATTTTTTTGACTAAATATTTAACTATTCCACTTTTTGTCGAAATTTTTTGTTTTTTGATGGACGTTTAATATTTTTGGTTGATAATTCATCTGTTTAGTTGAAAATTTATTTTATTTGGTTCAAAAATTATTTCTCTAACTTAAAATTAAAGCATTCTATTTTTTGTTGAAAATTCATCTATTTTGTTGAAAATTTGTCTTTTTTTGGTAGAAAATTCATCTTCTGGGTTGAAAATTTAACTATTTAGTTTAAAATTTAATTTTTTGATTGAAGATGCATCATTTTAGTTAAAAGTTCATTTCTTTGGTTAAAAATTTAACAAATTTGGTTGCAAATTCGTTTTTTTTTTGTTGAAAATAAATTGTTATTAAAAATGTAGCTTGTCCATTTTTGCTCGAAAATCGATTTTTTTCAGTTGAAAATCCACTTATTTTGTTGAAAACTCGTCCTTTTTTAGTCGGAAATTCAATTATACGTTGATAGAAAATTCATATTTTTAGGTTGTAAATTCAACTTTCTTTTTCAAAAATTCGTCTTTATGGCTTGAAAACTCAACATTTTGAATGAAATTTTTTTCTTTATTGATTGAAAAATCTTTCATGGTTGAAAATTCAACTCTTTTCTTGAAAATTCGTATTTTTTGGTTTAACTCGACATTTTTTCATTGAAAATTAAAATATTTTTTGGTGGAAATATCAACTATTACACTTTTTCTTCAGGATTCGTGTTTTTATCGAAAATTCATCAGTTTGGTTGAAAATTTAAGTATTTTGTTGAAAACTCCCTTTTTCTTGGTTGAAAATTAATTATTTGAACTAAAAATGTCATAATAATATTTTGAATGAATAAATCTTAAATTTTTGTCAGTTCTATTATGCACACAAAAATAAATTTTTTGTCACTGCTCTTCAACTGAATGTCAATTCTTAATTATGTGATTTAAATTAAATGAATTGAGGGTCAATTACAAAAAAAAAGGAAATCCCCATAAAACATATAAAGAAACTTTTTTATAAAGTTCCCTGCAGAAATTTTTAAATAAATTTTAAGAAGCCATATTAGACATTATAAATCTTGGCGGGATTGAATAATATAAACAAATTGATTATGATAAAAAAATTCTGGGTATGGGAGATTTATGGTATAATATAATCCAAGTGGATTCTTAAAATATATTTTAAAATTTTATATGGGATACTTTATAAAAAAATTTCTTTATAGCAAGTTAGTAATTTTAAAGTATTAAAATTCTATTTTATTTCTGGTTGAGAATTCATCTTTTTTGGTTAACAATGTAATTATTTTGTTGAGAATTCAACAATTACGTTGAAAAGTCATCCTTTTTTATTGAAAATTTAACTGTTTTCTTAAAAAATGGGTTTCTTTTTGTTGAAAAATTAAAGATTCAGTTAAAAATTAACTTTTTCTTTTAAATTCATATTTTTGGGTTAAAAATTAAATTGTTTGGCTAAAAATAAATCTGTTTTGGTTGATGATTGAACAAATTTGTTGAAAATTCGTCTTTTCGGATTGAAAATCAACTTAAAAAAACAACATATTTTCGAGTTGAACATTCAACTGATTTGTAGAAACTTCGTCTTTTTGGCTTGAAAATTCAACAATTCAGTTGATATTTTTTTCTTTCTTAACTGAAAAATCTTTTTTGGTTAAAGATTCAAGTATTTAGATCAACATTTCACTTCTGTTGAAAATTGGTCTTTTCTCAGTAGAAAATTAATCTTCTTCATTGAAAATTCATCTTTTTGGTTGAAAATACATCTTTTTGTTTAAAAATTCAAACACTTGGTTAAAAATAAATCTCTTTTGGTTGAGGATCCAATAATTTGGTCGAAAATTCATTTTTTGGATCAAAAATTAACTTTTATATTAAAAAGCATATTTTTCAGTTGAAAATTCAACTGTTTTGTTGAAAATTCTTTTTTTTTATGGAGAGGGGATTTAAAATTGAACTATTTGGTTAAAAATTAACTTTTCTTCGAAAATTTATATTTTCTAATTGAAAAATCAACTGATTTGTAAAAACATCGTCTTTTTGGCTTAAAAATTCAAAAAATTGCTTAAAATTTTGGTGATTCTTAACTGAAAAATATTTTTTGGTTGAAAATGCATCTTTTTGTTTGAAAGTTAAAATATTTAGTTAAAAATGAAACTTTTTTCGTTGAGGATCCAATAATTTGGTCGAAAATTCATTTTTTGGATCAAAAATTAACTTTTATGTTAAAAAGCATATTTTTCAGTTGAAAATTCAACTGTTTTGTTTAAAATTCTTTTCTTTTGAGGGAGGGCGGATTGAAAATTGAACTATTTGGTTAAAAATGAACTTTTCTTCGAAAATTTATATTTTCTTATTGAAAAATCAACTATTTTGTAAAAAAACGTCTTTTTAGCTTAAAAAAATTTTGTAATTTTTAACTGAAAAATCGTTTTTGGTTAAAATATTTAGTTAAAAGTGAATCTGTTTTGGTTCAGAATTTAACAATGTGGATGAAAATTAATTTTTTGGCTTGAAAATAACCTTTTATGTTGGAAAACACATTTTTCCGTTGAAAATTCAACGGTTTCGTTAAAAATTCGTTTTTCTGGGGGAGGGGGAGGTAAACATTGAACTAGTGGCTTGAAAATTAACTTTTCTTCGAAAATTCATATTTTCCGGTTGAAAATTCAACTATTTTTTAGAAACATCGTCTTTTTGGCTTAAAAATTCCAAAAATTGGCTTGAAATTTTTGTCTTTCTTAACTGAAAAATCTTTTTTGGTCACATATTCAACTATTTTGATAAACATTGTTATCTTTTGTTGAAAATTCATCTTTTTTTCGGTAGAAAATTAATCTTTTCGGTTGAAACTTAAAATATTTGGTTAAAAATTAATCTGTTTTAGTTTATGATTTAACAATTTGGATGAAAATTCATTTTTTGGCAGCAAAATTACCTTTTATGATGAAAACCACATTTTTCAGCTGAAACCCTAATTTTTCAATTGAGAAGTCAACTGTTTCGTTGAAATGTTTTGTAGAAACATCGTCTTTTTGGCTTAAAAATTCAAAAATTTGCTTGCAATTTTTGTCTTTCTTAAATTAAAAATCGTTTTTGGTTGAAAATTCAACTATTTTTATGAAAATGTATCTCTTTTGTTAAAAATTGGTCTTTTCTAGGTAGAAAATCAATCTTCTTGTTCGAAAATACATCTGTCTGTTTGAAAATAAATCTTTTTGGTTGAAAATTCATCTTTTTATTTGAAAGTTAAAATATTTTGTTAAAAATCAATCTACTTTGGTTCAGGATTCAATAATTTGGTTAAAAATTCGTTTTTTGGATTGAAAATTACCTTTTTATATTTAAAACCATATTTTTCAGTTGAACATTCAACTGTTTTGTGAAAAATTCGTCGGAGTGGGGGGGGCGTGAAAATTTAACTATTTGGTTAAAAATGAACTTTTCTTCGAAAATGTATATTTTCTAATTGGAAAATCAAGTATTTTGTAAAAACATCGTCTTTTTAGCTAAAAAATTCAAAAATTGGCATCAAAATTTTGTTTTTCTTAACTGAAAAATCGTTTTTGGGTGAAAATTCAACTATTTTGATGAAAATTGATCTCTGTTGTTGAAAATTGGTCTTTTCTTGGTAGAAAATCAATCTTCTTGGTTGAAAATTCATCATTTTGGTTCAGAGTTAAAATATTTGGTAAAAAATTAATCTATTTTGGTTCAGAATTTAACAATTAGGATGAAAATTCATTTTTGGGCTTGAAAATTGCCTTTTATGTTGAAAACCACATTTTTCAGTTAAATACCTAATTTTTCAGTAGAAAATGCAACTGTTTCGTGGAAAATTAATCTCTTTTCGTAGAAAGTTAATCTTTTTTGGTTAAAAATGCAACTGTTTGGCTAAAAATTAATCAGTTTTGGTTTGGAATTCAACAATTTTGTTCAAAATTTATTTTTTCTGGTTGAAAATTAACTTTTATTTTGAAAACTATATTTTTGAGTGGAAAACTCAACTTTTTTTAAGGAACATCGTCTTTTTGGCTTAAAAATTAAAAAATTTGCTTGCAATTTTTTTCTTTCTTAGCTGAAAAATCATTTTTGGTTGATAATTTATCTATTTTGATGAAGATTAATCTTTTTTGTTTGAAAATTCGTCGTTTTTCGGTACAAAATTAATCTCCTTGGTGGAAAATTCATCTTTTTGGTTGAAACTTCAAATATTTGGTTAAAAATTAATCTGTTTAGGTTGGGTATTCAACAATTTTGTTGAAAATTCGCCTTTTTGTGTTTAAATTTAATTCTTATGTGAAAAACCATATTTTTCAGTCTAAAATTCAACTGTTTTTTAGAAAATTTGTCTTTACAGCTTGAAAATTCAACAATTTGCTTTTAATTTTTCTCTTTCTGAACTGAGAGATCTTTTTTTGTTAAAAACTTATCCGTTTTGTTGAAAATTTGTCTTTTTTCCGAGGAAAATAAATCTTTTTGATTAAAAATTCAAATCTTTTTTGATTGAAACATGAACTTTTACATTTATCAGTAATAATAAATTCACTTTTTTGGTTACAACATTTTTTTCGTTGAAAATTAATCTTTTTAATTAAAAGTTTAACTATTCCATTTTTGAATGCATTTTTTTTAGTTTAAAATTCAACTATTTGGTTGAAAATTCAACTATTTGGATGAAAATTCGTCTTTTTTGTAGAAAATTAATATTCTTGGTTAAAAATTTATTCTTTTCAGTTGAAAATTATACTATTTAGTTGAAAATTTGTCTTTTTCTGGTACAAAATTAAGCTTGTTGGTTGGAAATTCAACTTTTTGGTTACAAACTCATCCATTTTGTTGAAAAAGCAACATTTTTAATTGAAATGTTAGGAATTGAAAGCATCTAAGTTTTAAGTTGAAAATTAATCTTTTTGGTTACAAATT
>CAKNYM010044575.1:43829-59360 GCA_932195095.1 Andricus curvator | reverse complement strand
TGTTTCATTTTTGATTGAAAATGTACCTTTTTTAGTTAAAAAGTCAACTATTCAGTAGGAAACTTAAGTATTTTGTTAAAAATTCGTATTTTTGGTAGAAAATTTATGTTCATGGTTGACAATTCAAATATTAAGTTGAAAATGTATGTATTTTAATGAAAATTTGTCTTTTTTGGTAGAAATTTATTCGTTTTGGTTTTCGACTTTTAAAATTTAACATTTTGGATGAAACTTTTTTTCTATATCGACTGGAAAATCTTTTTTTTGTTGTTGAAAATTCATTTCTTTCGTTGAAAATTGAACTATTTTTGGAAAATTAGTTTATTTGGTCGAGAATACATTTTTTTAAATAAAAATTTAATTATTATATTTTGGCTTGAGAATTTAAGAATTTGGTGGAATTTCTTTTTTATTTCTGCACTGAAAAATCTTTCTTCTTTGAAAATATTTTGTTGAAAATTTTTTTTTTTGGTATAAAAATATTCTTTTTGGTTGAAAATTGATTTATTTGGTTCAAAATTCATATTTTTTAGTAGAAAATTCTACTTTTTGATTAAAAATGCAAATATTTGGTTTAAAATTAATCTGTTTAGTTAAGGATTCGACTAATTTTTCGAAAAATCGTATTTTTTTATGGAATTAAACTGTTTTTTATTATAAATACAAATCTTTTTTGGTTGAAACATCAACTATTACATTTTTCGTTGAGAATTCATCTTTTTTTCACTATTCACTATTTTTTATGTACAATTAAAATGTTTGTTTGTTTGAAAGTTAAACTGCATTTTTAATTCATTTTTTTGTTTATAAACTCATGATTATAGTTAAAATTCATTTCTTTGATTGAAAATTGAACTATTTGGTTGAAAATGAAGTTTTCTTCGAAAATTTATATTTTCTAGTGGAAAAATTAACTGTTTTAAAAAAACATCGTCTTTTCGGCTTAAAATTTCAAAAATTTGCTTGCAATTTTTGTCTTTCTTAAATGAAAAATCGTTTTTGGTTGAAAATTTAAATATTTGGTTGAAAATTGATCTCTTTTGTTTGAAAATTCGTCGTTTTCGGCTCAAAATAAATCTCCTTGGTTAAAAATTCATCTTTTTGGTTGAAACTTCAAATATTTGGTTAAAAATTCATCTGTTTAGGTTAGACATTCAACAATTTAGTTGAAAATTCGCTTTTTTGTGTTTAAATTTAATTCTTATGTGAAAAACCATATTTTTCAGTCTAAAATTCAACTGTTTTGTAGAAACTTCGTCTTTTCAGCTTGAAAATTCAACAATTTGCTTGAAATTTTTCTCTTTCTGATCTGAGAAATCTTTTTTTTTGTTAAAAACTTATTTGTTTTGTTGGAAATTTGTCTTTTTTCCGTAGAAAATAAATCTTTTTGGTTGAAAATTGAAATCTTTTTTGATTCAAACATGAACGTTTACATTTATCAGCGATAATAACTTCACTTATTTGGTTACAACATTTTTTTCGTTGAAAATTAATCTTTTTAATTAAAATTTTAACTATTCCATTTTTGAATTATTTTTTTTTGTATGTATTTTAGTGAAAATTTGTCTTTGTTGGCAGAAATTTATTCGTTTTGGTTTTCGACTTTTAAAATTTAAAATTTTCGATGAAATTTTGTTTCTGTATCGACTGAAAAATCTTTTTTTTGTTGTTGAAAATTCCACTACTTGGTTGAAAGACGAACAACTTTCTTCATTTGTATTTTTCGTCAAAGATTCATCATTTTGTTGAAAATTTATTTCTTTCATTGAGAATTCAACTATTTTTGTAAGCCTAGTTTATTTGGTGGAAAATAAATTTTGTTAACTGAAAATTTAATTATTATATTTTGGCTTGACAATTTAAGAATTTGATGGAATTTCTTTTTTATTTCTGGACTGAAAAATCTTTCTTGTTAGAAAATATTTTGTTGAAAATTTGTATTTTTCGGTAGAAAAACATTCTTCTTGGTTGAAAATTGATTTATTTGGTTTAAAATTAATATTTTTTTAGTAGAAAATTCAACTTGCTGATTGAAAATGCAAATATTTAGTTAAAAATTAATCTGTTTAGTTGAGGATTAAAAATTAAAGTTTGTTTGTTTAAGATTAATCTTTTTCGTAGAAAAATTAACTATTTTCTTAAAAATTCGGTTTTTTGGTTCAAAATTGATGTTTTAACTAAAAAATCAACTGTTCTATTTCTGGTTGAAAATTTATCTTATGCAATTACTTTGTTAAAAATTTAACAATTTTGTAAAAATTTAATCCTTTTTGGTTTTAAAAATTCTTCGTTTTTGGTAATAATATGAATTTTTTATGGTTAAAAATGCAACTATTTCGTTGAATTCAACCATTTTTTAAGTAAAATTAATTTTTTGATTGTTTGAATGTTAAACTGCATTTTTGATTCATTTTTTTGTTTAAAAATTCATTATTATAGTTAAAATTCATTTCTTTGATTGAAAATTTAACTATTTTGTTGAAAATTCGTCTTTTTGGTAAAAAATTCATCTATTTTGTTGAAAATGCAATACTTTTACTTAAAATGTTAGGAATTGAAAGCGTTTCAAATTGAATTTGATATAGTAACCCCATTAATCCTACTTAAAAGAATTTATTCCCTTATTTTTGGTAAAAAAATCTTCTTATTTTCGCTGTTTTTCAAAAACTTTCAAAGATTCTCCTTTAAATGCTTACAAAATTCTTTGAGCAATTTCGAAAAATTTACAAAACTTACTCGTCATCCTGATTGTTATTATTTCCGTCTTGCGACTGATGCCTGTGAAGATTGGAAATCCAGATGCGAGATCCTTGCTTGAATAAGATCCAATTTATTCGACCATTCGGGGAGACTTTTACGAGAGATTTTCGAAGATCCTCGAGAATTTCGACCCTGAATCAAAAATTCCAAACAAATTAGCATTTTTATTTTATTGTTTTATTATTTTTACTCAATTTAAAAGATTTTAAGGCAGTTCGAGGACTTTCACAAGAATTAATTAAGCAATTTAACATTATTTTAAGGATTTTAGGAGACTTAAATTTTCTGTAAGGAATTGCGAAGAATTTCCTAAAATTTGAAAAGAGTTTGAACAATTTTATAAGGTTCAATAAAACGATTTTTAAGGGATTTCAATAGATATAAAAAATCTCTAAACATTTTATAATGTTTCTCTACGTTTCAAAACCTTTTACAAGAATTACGGGATTTCGTAGGATTTCAGACATTTGAAGATATTTTCAAATATTTCTGGGGATTTTCCAGGATTTCACAAATTCCATATGGTTTAAAAGTATTCCATTAATTTTGGAAGATATGGCATTTTTTTATAGAATTTATGAGATTTTAGAATATTTTTAAAGATTCCAAGTGATTTGGGAGAATTTTCAAGATCTTCCATAAATTTTAAGGGATTTCAAAAGAGTTTCAAGGATTTTAAATATTTTAGGGAATTTTAAAAGATTCTAAGGGATTAAGAACATTTTACGGTATTTTGAAAGATTCCAAAGAATTTTTAGTAGATTTCAATAGTTTGAAGGGATTCCAAAGAAATTTAAAGACTTTAGAGAATCTTTAAAAATTCCAAGGAATTTTCGAGAGCTTCAAAAAGTTACCAAAGATTTCAAAGGTTTTGAAATAATTTAGGGTATTTAAAAAATTTTCAAGGAATTTTTAAGAGATTTGAAGAATTTAAAGGGGTTTTGGGGTATTTAAAAAGATTATAAGGGATTTTTAATATATTTAAAATTTTTTAAATATTATAGGGTATTTTAAAACATTCAAAGGAATTTGCAAAAGTTTGAAGGGATTTCAAAAGATTTCAAAGAATTTTTAAGAGATTTAAAGAATTTAAAGGGGTTTTGGGGTATTTAAAAAGATTATAAGAGATTTTTAATATATTTTAAAAATTTAAAGAGATTTCAAATATTTAAGGGTATTTTAAAAGATTATAAGGGATTTCAAAAAATTTTAATGAATTTTAAGCATTAAACAAATTTCTTAGTTTTCAAGAATTTCCTAGAATTTCGGAATATTTGATAGGATTTTATAAGTTTTTAGTATGTTTTAAAATATTCTAAGGAATTTTCAAACGATTTCAAAAATTGGAAGGGATTTCAAAGAATATTAAAGATTTTAGGTTATTTTTTAAAATTCTAAGAAATTTTCAACTGCTTTAAAAAGTTGAAAGGGATTTCAAAAAATTTTCAAAAATTTTCAAGAGATTTGAAGGGTTTTTGGTGTATTTAAAAAGATTCTAAGGGATTTTTAATATATTTAAAAAATTTAAAGGGATTTCAAATATTTAAGGGTATTTTAAAAGATTTCAAAGAATTTTCAAGAGATTTGAAGAATTTAAAGGGGTTTTGGGGTATTTTAAAAGATGGTAAGGGATTTTTAATATATTTCCAAAATTTAAAGGGATTTTAAATACATATTTTAGGATATTTTTTAAGATTCCAAGGAATTTTCAAAGATTTTAATGAATTTTAAGTATTAAAAAAATTTCTTATTTTTCAAGAATTTCCTATAGAATTTCGGAATATTTGATAGGATTTTATGAGACCTATAAGTTTTCAGTATGTTTTAAAATATTCTAAGGAATTTTCAACCGATTTCAAAAATTGGAAGGGATTTCAAAGAATATTAAAGATTTTAGGTTATTTTTTTAAATTCTAAGAAATTTTCAAGAGCTTTAAAAAGTTTGAAGGGATTTCAAAAGATTTCCAAGAATTTTCAAGAGATTTGAAGAACTTAAAGGGATTTTAAGGTATCTTAAAAAATGATAAGGGATTTTTAATATATTTCAAAAATTTAAAGGGTTTTTAATTGTTTATGGTATTTTAAAAGATTTCAATGAATTTTCAAGAGATTTGAAGAATTTAAAGTGTCTTTGGGGTATTTAAAAAGATTATACGAGATTTTTAATATATTTTAAAAATTTAAAGAGATTTCAAATATTTTAGGGTATTTTAAAAGATTATAACGGATTTTTAATATATTTCCAAAATTTAAAGGGATTTTAAATACACATTTTAGGGTATTTTTTAAAATTCCAAGGAATTTTCAAAGATTTTAATGAATTTTATGTATTAAAAAAATTTCTTAGTTTTCAAGAATTTCCTAGAATTTCGGAATATTTTATAGGATTTTATGAGACCTATAATTTTTCAGTATGTTTTAAAATATTCTAAGGTATTTAAACGATTTCAAAAGTTGGAAGGGTTTTCAAAGAATATTAAAGATTTTAGGTTATTTTTTAAAATTCTAAGAAATTTTCAAGTGCTTTAAATAGTTTACAGGGATTTCAAAAGATTTCCAAAAATTTGCAAGAGATTTAAAGAATTTAAGGGTTTTTGGGGTATTTAAAAATATTATAAGGGATTTTAAATATATTTTAAAAATTTAAAGGGATTTCAAGGAATTTTAAATATTTTAGGGTATTTTAAAACATTCAAAGGAATTTGCAAAAGTTTGAAGGGATTTCAAAAGATTTTAAAGGACTACACATATTTTAGGAAATTAAAAAAAAATTAATTAATTTAAAAAATGAATTTCAAAACAATTTTATAGGACCTATAAGTGTTCAATGTGTTTTAAAATATTCTAAGGAATTTTCAAACAATTTCAAAAATTTGAAGGGATTTCAAAGAATATTAATGATTTTAGGGTATTTTTTAAAATTCAAAGAAATTTTCAAGAGCTTTAAAAAGTTTGCAACAGATTTGAAGAATTTAAAGGGATTTTAGGGTATTTAAAAAGATTGTAAGGGATTTTTAATATATTTCAAAAATTTAAAGGGATTTTAAATACATATTTTAGGGTATTTTTTAAGATTCCAAGGAATTTTCAAAGATTTTCATGAATTTTAAGTATTAAAAAATTTCTAAGTTTTCAAGAATTTCGGAATATTTGATAGGATTTTATAGGACCTATAAATTTTCAGTATGTTTTCAAATATTCTACGGAATTTTCAAACGATTTCAAAGAATATTAAAGATCTTAGGTTATTTGTTTATATTCTAAGAAATTTTTAAAAGCTTTAAAAAGTTTGAAGGGATTTCAAAAGATTTCAAAGAATTTTCAAGAGATTTAAAGAATTAAAAGGGTTTTTGGGGTATTTAAAAATAGTATAAGTGATTTTTAATATATTTTGAAAATTTAAAGGGATTTCCACAGATTTCAAATATTTCTGGGTATTTTAAAAGATTCCAAGAAATTTTCAAGATATTTGAGGAATTTAAAGGGATTTTAGGGTATTTGAAAAAATTATAAGGGATTTTTAATATATTTCAAAAATTTAAATTTTTAAAAAATTTTTTACGGTATTTTAAAAGATTTCAATGAATTTTCAAGAGATTTGAAGAATTTAAAGGGATTTTTGGGTATTTTTAAAGATTCCAAGAAATTTTCAATGATTTTAATGAATTTAAAGTATTAAAAAAATTTCTTACAGTTTTCAAGAATTTCCCAGAATTTCGGAATATTTTATAGGATTTTACAGGAGCTATAAGTTTCCAGTATGTTTTAAAATATTCTAAGGAATTTTCAATCGATTTCAAAAATTTGAAGGGATATCAGAGAATATTAAAAATTTTAGGGTATTTTTTAAAATTCTAAGAAGTTTTCGAGAGCTTTAAAAAGTTTGAAGGGTATTCAAAAGATTTTAAAGGACTACACATATTTTAGGAAATTAAAAAAAATTAATTAATTTAAAAAATGAATTTCAAAACAATCGTATAGGACCTGTAAGTTTTCAATGTGTTTTAAAATATTCTAAGAAATTTTGAAACGATTTCAAAAATTTGAAGGGATTTCAAAGAATCTTAAAGATTTTAGGGTCTTTTCTAAAATTCTAAGAAATTTTCAAGATCTTTAAAAAGTTTCAAGGGGTTTCAAAACATTTCAAAGGATTTCAAACATTTTAGGGTATCCTAAAAGATTTCAAAGAATTTGCAATAGATTTGAAGAATTTAAAGGGATTTGAGGGTATTTTAAAAGATTGTAAGGGATTTTTAATATATTTCAAAAATTTAAAGCGATTTTAAATACATATTTTAGGGTATTTTTTAATATTCCAAGGAATTTTCAAAGATTTTAATGAATTTTAAGTATTACAAAATTTCTAAGTTTTCAAGAATTTCGGAATATTTGATAGGATTTTATAGGACCTATAAATTTTCAGTATGTTTTCAAATATTCTAAGGAATTTTCAAACGATTTCAAAGAATATTAAAGATCTTAGGTTATTTGTTTAAATTCTAAGAAATTTTCAAGAGATTTAAAAAGTTTGAAGGGATTTCAAAAGATTTCAAAGAATTTTCAAGATATTTAAAGTGTTTTGGGGTATTTAAAAAGAGTATAAGTGATTTTTAATATATTTTGAAAATTTAAAGGGATTTCCACAGATTTCAAATATTTCAAGGTATTTTAAAAGATTCCAAGGAATTTTCAAGAGATTTGAGGAATTTAAAGGGATTTAGGATATTTAAAAAAATTGTAAGGGATTTTTAATATACTTATAAAAATTTAAAGGGATTTTGCATGTTTTAGGGTACATATTTTAAATACATTCCAAAGAATTTCCAAGAGCTTTAAAAAATTTAAAGGGATTTCAACAGATTTTAAATATTTCAGGGTATTTTAAAAGATTTCAAGGAATTGTCAAGATATTTAATAAATATGAAGGAATTTTCAATGATTTAATCGAGTTTTAGCTATTTAAAAACATTTCATACAGTTTTAAAGTATTTTGGAAGATTTGAAAGAAATTTATAGGATCTATAAGATTGTAGTATATTTTAAAATATTCCATGGAATTTTTAATAGATTTGAAGAATTTAAAGGGATTTTAGGGCATTTTTAAAGATTCCATGGAATTTTCAAAAAATTTAATGAATTTAAAGTATTAAAAAAATTTCTTACAGTTTTCAAGAATTTCCCAGAATTTCGGAATATTTTATAGGATTTTACAGAACCTATAAGTTTCCAGTATGTTTTAAAATATTCTAAGAAATTTTCAAACGATTTCAAAAATTTGAAGGGATTTCAGAGAATATTAAAAATTTTAGGGTATTTTTTTAAATTCTACGAAGTTTTCGAGAGCTTTAAAAATTTTGAAGGGATTTGAAAAAATTTTAAAGGACTACAAATATTTTAGGAAATTGAAAAAAAATTAATTAATTAAAAAATTTAATTTCCAAACAATTTTATAGGACCTATAAGTTTCCAGTATGTTTTCAAATATTCCAAGGAATTTTCAAACGATTTATAAAATTGGAAGGGATTTCAAAGAATATTACAGATTTTAGGGTATTTTTAAAAATTATAAGGAATTTTCAAGAGCTTTAAAAAGTTTGAAGGGATTTCAAAAGATTTCAAATATTTTAGGGAATTCAAAAAAAAATTTTGAATTAATTAAAAAACTTAATTTCAAAACAATTTTATAGAACCTATAAGTTTTTAGTATGTTTTAAAATATTCCAAGAAATTTCCAATCGATTTCAAAAATTTGAGGGGATTTCGAAGAATATTACAGATTTTAGGGTATTTTTAAAAATTCTAAGGAATTTTCAAGAGCTTTAAAAAGTTTGAAGGGGTTTCAAAAGATTTCAAAGGATTTCAAATATTTTAGGGAATTTAAAAAAAAAATTGAATAAATTAAAAAAATTAATTTCAAAACAATTTTATAGAACCTATAAGTTTCCAGTATGTTTTAAAATATTCCAATTAATTTTTCAACGATTTCAAAAATTTGAAGGGATTTCAGAGAATATTAAAGATTTTAGGGTATTTTTTAAAATTCTACGAAGTTTTCGAGAGCTTTAAAAAGTTTGACCGAAATTCTAAAAGATTTTAAAGGACTACAAATATTTTACGAAATTAAAAAAAAATTAATTAAAAAAATGAATTTCAAAACAATTTTATAGGACCTATACGTTTTCAGTATGTTTTAAAATATTCTAAGGAATTTTCAAATGATTAAAAAAATTTGAAGGGATTTCAAAGAATATTAAAGATTTTAGGGTATTTTTTAAAATTCTAAGAAGTTTTCGAGAGCTTTCAAAACTTTGAAGGGATTTCAAAAGATTTTAAAGGACTACAAATATTTTAGGAAATTAAAAAAAATTAATTAATTTAAAAAATGAATTTCAAAACAATTTTATAGAACCTATAAGTTTCCAGTATGTTTTAAAATATTCCAAGGAATTTTCAAACGATTTATAAAATTTGAAGGGAGTTCGAAGAATATTTCAGATTTTAGGATAATTTAAAAAAATTTAGGAAATGTTCAAGTTCTTTAAAAGGTTTAAAGGGATTTCAAAAGATTTCGAAAGACTTGAAATATTTTAGGTAATTTAAAAAAAGGTTTAAATTAATTTAAAAAGTTAATTTTAAAAACAATTTTAGAGTACCTATTAGGTTTTAAAATATTTTTAAAGATTCCATTAGATTGGAAACATATTTATATTTTGGAATTCCTGTGCCTTTAAAACGTAAGAGTACAGAAAATTTAGAAAAATTCGAAACTTACTTTTGATTAGAATCATTCAAATGTTTGTACAGGTAATCAATTATAGTTGATATCGAAACTTCCTCGTCGAAACTGGAAGTTGAGGAAGAGGAAGAAACTGGAGACGATGAAGACAAGACACAATTCAAAAAAATCTGTCTTTGTGTCGCTAAAAAAAAAAAAAATCCATAAAAATTCAAGTACGAGAACTTTTCACTATTATTAATATCCGACAAATAAAAATAGGTCTCAATTTTTTTAACAAAAATATAAAGACTCAATAATATAAATAAAAGAACACAATTTTTTGCAGACAAAATTTTACATAAATCATAAATAATAAACAGTAAATAGTAAATAATAAATAATAATAAATACAGGTATACAATTCGTATTGCCAAAGATTTCACAAAGATTTCAAAGATTACAAATATTTATCACAGATGTCGGATAGATTAACAAGATTTCACAAAGACTTCAATGATTTTTCAAAGATTTAACAAATTTCTCAAATATTACCAAATATTTAAAAAATACTTTAAATATTTCGCAAAGATTTCCAAGGATTTCAGAAAGATTTTACAAAGATTTAAACGACTTCCCAAAGGTTTCAAAAATTTAACAAATATTTCGAATAGATTTAAAAGATTTCACAAATATTTCAATTATTTCACAAAGATTTCAATGATTTTCCAAAGATTTTAATTATTCAGCAAAGATTTCGGATAGATTTAAAAGATTTCACAAAGACTTCAGTGATTTCCCAAAGATTAAAAAAATTTCACAAAAATTTTAGATGGATTTCAAAGAAAGCACGAAGATTTCAATAATTTCACAAATAGTACCAAATATTTCAAAAATATTTTAAATATTTCGCAAAGATTTCCAAACATTTCAAAAAGATTTTAATTATTTCCAAAAGATTTCAATGATTTTCCCAAGATTTCATAAAGATTTTAAAGATTTCGGATAGATTAAAAATATTTCACAAAGACTTCAATTATTTCCGAAAAATTTCAATAATTTCACAAATATTTCAAAAATCCCTGGTGGAAAAAATTTTTACAAGAAAGTACAACATTTCTACAACTGTAATGTTTTGTTAAAACATGTATTTTTTGTAAAAAAAATGTACAAAATTTAACACAAAAAATACAGTTCAATACAAATTGCTCATTTTTTCTTCTATTTCATTGTAAAAAAGTAAATAAATTAACAATAAAGTAAAAGTTTCTACAATTGAAATTTTTATAACTTTTTATTAATATTTTTTTACTTTGTTGTAAAAATCTAGAAGGTATTACAGAAAACTACAGAATTTTACATTTTTTTAATTTGGGTGTTTGACGCCATAAAAATACTTTCAATAAATTTTACGTAAATTATTGTAGAAAATTAAAAATATTTACAAAAAAAAAATATTTCAAAAAATTGGAAATATTGGGAAACTGTACTTGAAATTATGTTGTATATACTAGTAGTTTATTGTAGAAATGTACAAATTTAAACAAAAAAATATAAATTTTTACAAAAAACTTAAAAACAATATTACACTTTTACTAAGAACTTTTGCTATTATAATAAATCACATTGAATTATAGTTCGATTACTGAAAATTGAACAATAATTTACTTTACAGGAAGATTTTGAATCTGTTCAAAATTAAGCAATTTATGGATTTTAAAATTAAAAATATAAATTTTTCTTTTTGAAAGCCTCAGTCAAATATTCTTTCAATCTGAAATATTCCATTTTTAACCCATTTAATTAAAAAAATTTTAATCAAGAAAGACATTTTTTTTTAATTTTCAAGCCAAAAAAAAGGAATTTTCTACAAAATAGTAGAATTTGCCACCCAACACAATGAATTTTCAACAAAAAAGTTTATTTTAATCCAAATAGTAGAATTTTCAACCCAAAAATATGAATTTTAAACAAAAAAGTTCATTTTCGACCAAATATTCTAATTTTCTACAAAAAAAGTTGAACTTTCAACCAAGAAGATTAATTTTCTTTAAAAAACACCAATTTTTAACTAAAGAGCTGAATTTTTAACTAAAAATGTAGTAGTTGATATTTCAACGCAAAAATAATTTAATTTTAAATCAAAAACAATTTAATTAATCCAAAAAAGACGACTTTTCAACTAAATTGTAGAATTTTTTTGAATTTTTAGCAATATTTTACTTTTCATTGAAAATGAGCAATTATAAATCAAATATTAAAAACTAAGCAATTTTAAACTGAATTATTTTGAATAGAAAGCCTTGAATCGTTAATATTTCAGTTGTTAAATTAAAAATTAGAAAGTTACAATTTTAATTCTTCTATTTAACAAATTTGTAATATGTAAGTGAAATTACTGAATTTTGATGCATAAATAACAATTGAACAATTATCAATTTGGAAAAAATTTCATGTAATTTAAGAGATATTTACCAGTTTTTAGAAGATCCAAATTTAATTTAAAACTGGAAAAGATTTCGAAAAATAAAAAAATTTCGAAATAAAGTTTTGAAGCTTTTTTAGGATCTTTAAAGGTTTTAAGAAAATGTGAAAAAATTTCTCAAGCTTGCTGGGAAAATTTAAAATGATTTTTTGTTTTGAAAAATTAATTTTAAGAGAATATTTAAAAAGATTAAAAAGATTTATAATATAATACAATATAAAAAATATAAATATAATAATTGGACAAACTCTAACTATTTTATATATTATTTAATTAATCCAATCATTTTTAAATTATGGAATAAAATTTTATTTTAATTTAATTTAAAAAGTTAATGAACCTCAAAAAGTTGAAAAGATTCCAAAATAATTTAAAACTTGAAAAGATTTCAAAAAATTTAAAACACAATGTAAATTTTTGAAGATGCCGAACACAAAATTTATAAGCATTTTAAAAGGTTTTAAATGAATGAAAAATTTGTGTCAAAATTCCTAGAAAAACTAACAATATTTTTTGTTTGAAAAAATTAATTTTAAAAGAATATTTAATAAGATTTCCTAAATTTTCAAAAAAGAGTCTGGACGATTTTAAGGCAATTTTTTTACTTTTGCAGGATTTTCAAAAAATTGTTGGTTGTTTACAAAAATAATTGTAAAATTTTTCAGGAATGTAATAATAATTTTATTATCTTGAACTTGAACTTTCCCAACAAAATTTTTGAAAATCTTGCAAAAGTAAAAAAATTACATTAAAATCATCCACATTCTTTTTTTTTAATTTTGGAAATCTTATTAAATATTCTTTTAAAATTAATTAAAAAAAAAATTATTGTTAGTTTTTCTAGAAATTTTGATATAAATTTTGTATTCATTAAAAACCTTTCAAAATGCTTAAAAATCTTATAAATGTTGTGTTCGACATCTTCAAAAATCTACATTGTGTTTTAAATGATTTGAAATTTTTTCACGTTTCAAATTATTTTGGAATCTTTTCAAAACTTCTAAATATATTTTAAACTTACTCGATTATTTTCCAAATCAATAATTGTTCAATTGTTATTTATTATTAAAAAGTTTTTTAAAATCTTTTTAAATATTCTCTTAAAATTTATTTTTCAAAATAAAAAATCATTTTAGATTTTCCCAGCAAAGTTAAGAAATTGTTTTTATTTTCTCGAAACCTTTAAAGATCATTAAAAAGCTTCAAAATTTTATTTTGAACTAAAAAGATTAATTTTTAACAAAATACATAGATTTTCAACTAAATAGTTAAAATTTCAACAAAAAAGTTAATTTTCAACCAAACAGTTCAATTTGCCAAACAAAAAGACGAATTTTCAACTCAAAAATATGAATTTTCACCAAAAAAGTTAATTTTTAACCAAAAAAGTTAATTTTCAAACAAATAGTTGAATTTTCAACAAAATACATGGATTTTCAATCAAACAGATGAATTTTCAATAAAGAAAGATCAAATTTTAACCAAATAGATAAATTTAAAAAAGTGAGTTAATTTTCAACCAAATAATTCAATTTTCGATACAAATAGACGAATTTTCAACTCAAAAATATGAATTTTCAATCAAATTGGTGTATTTTAAACTAAGAATATTAATTTTTTACCGAAAATACCTCAATTTTTAATCAAATAGTTGAATTTTTGAAAAAACATTAATTTGCAACCAAATAGTTAAATTTTTAACAAAGAAGTTAATTTTTAATCAAAGAGTTCAATTTTCCAAATGAAAATTATTGTTATTTTTTTAATGAATTTTGATACAAATTTTTTATTCATTAAAAACCTTTCAAAATGCTTAAAAAGCTTATCAATTTTGTGTTCGACATCTTCAAAAACCTACATTCTGTTTTAAATGTTTTGAAATCTTTTGCCGTTTCAAATTATTTATGAATCTTTTCAAAACTTCTAAATATATTTTAAACTTAATCGATTATTTTCCAAATCAATAATTGTTCAATTGTTATCTATTATTCAAAAATTTTAAAAAATCTTTTTAAATATTCTCTTAAAATTAATTTTTCAAAATAAAAAATCATATTAAATTTCCCCAGCAAAGTTAAGAAATTTTTTTTATTTTCTCAAAACCTTTAAAGATCAATAAAAAGCTTATTTTTCGAAATCATTTTCATTTTTAAATTAAATTTGGATCTTCTCCAAAACGAGCTCAAAACTGGTAAATATCTCTTAAATTGCCTGATTTTTTTTCCAAATTAATAATTGTTCAATTGTTATTTATGCATCAAATTTCAATAATTTCACTTAAATATTAAAAATTTGTTAAATAGAACAATTAAAATTGTAACGTACGAAGTTTTAATTTAACACACTGAAATATTAAGGATTCAAGGCTTTCTTTTTTAAATAATTCTGTTTAAAATTGTTTATTTTTTAATATTTGATGTATAATCAATTGTTCATTTTAAATGAATAGTAAAATATTGCTAAAAATTAAAAAAAAAGTGAAATTCTGTAGTTTTCCATAATACCTTGTCGATTTTTAACACAAAGTAGAAAAAATATTAATAAAAAGTTATACAAATTTTTTAACTGTAGAAACTTGTACTTTATTGTTAATTTTTTTACTTTCTACCAGAAATATAAGAAAAAATTAGCTATTTGTATTTAACTGTATTTTTTTGTTAAATTTTGTATATTTTTTTACAAAAAAGTACATGTTTTAACAAAAAATTACAGTTTTTTTAACGATTTTTTTCGATGAAAATTAATCTTCTTACCTGAAAATTTAACTATTTTGGTAGGAAATTAATCTTTTTGTTTAAAAATTAATCTTCTTGTTTGAAAATTCGTCTTTTTTGTTGAAAATTCATCTTTTTTATTTAAAATTCATCACTTTGGTTGCATTTTTTTTTGTGGAAAAATAATTTTTTAGCTGAAAATTTACTTATTCCATTTCTGGTTGAAAACTCATCTTCTTCAATTCAAAATTCAACTATTTGGTTGAAAATTCAACTATTCCAGTTTTAGTTGAAAATTGATAAGTTTGGTTGAAAACTTATCATTTTGGTTGAAAATGATTTTTTTTTAACTGGAAATTTAACTATTCCATTTTTGGTTGAAAATTTATCTTTTATAGTTCAAAATTCAACGATTTTATTGAAAATTCATGTATTTGGTTGAGAAATCCTCTTTTTGGTAGGAAATTAATATTTTTGTTTAAAAACTAATCTTCTTATTTGAAAATTCGTCTTTTTGGTTGAAAATTCATCTTTTTGATTTAAAATTCATCACTTTGGTTGAAAATTTGTGGTTTTTTTTGTATGTGGAAAAATAATTTTTTAACTGCAAATTTAATTATTCCATTTCGGGTTGAAAACTGATCTTCTTTAATTCAAAATTCAACTATTTTTGTTGAAAATTCATCTTTTTGGTTGGAAATTCAACTATTCCAGTTTTAGTTGAAAATTGATAAGTTTGGTTGAAAATTCATCATTTTGGTTTAAAACTAATTTTTCTAACTGAAAATTTAACTATTCCATTTTTGGTTGAAAATTGATCTTTTTTAGTTCAAAATTCAACTATTTTGTTGAAAATT
>CAKNYM010044575.1:739-19094 GCA_932195095.1 Andricus curvator | reverse complement strand
GATTTGAAAATTTTCAGAAAGATTTCAAAAGATTTCGCAAAGATTTGTATGATTTTAAAATTGTTCAGATGATTTCGCAAAGATTTTTCAAGATTTTCAAGATTTTAACGATCCGATAAAAATTTCCAATATTTCGCAGGGAGCTTAAAGATTCCAAAAATTTCTCAAAGATTTAAAGATTCGAATGATTTCAAAATATTTCAGATGATTTCGAAGATTTTCAGAGATTTTTAAAGATCCGAAAAAAATTTCAAAGATTTCGTAAGAATTTTAAGGATTCCAAAAATTTCAAAACATTTTGAAGATTTCGCAAAGATTTTAAAAATTTCAGAAAGATTTCGAAAGATTTCATAAGATTAAAAATGTTTCATAAAAAATTTAAAAACCAATAAATTTCAAAGATTTCAATATATTCTAAAAAAGTTCAAAATATTTCCAAAGATTTCGCACAAATTTTTTAAATTTCAAAAGATTTCAATATATTCCAAAAGAGTTCAAAATATTTCCAAAGATTTCACACAAATTTTTTAAATTTCAAAAGATTTCAGAAGATTTCGAAGAGATTTTAAAGAGTTCAGAAAGTTTTCTAAATTTCAAAATATTTTTCAATTTTGAAATCTTTAAAAATCATTGAAGTTTTCTGAAATATTTTGAAATCTTTGAAATATTTTTGAAATTTCAAATATTTAAAAAGAGCAATAGATTTCACAGATTTCGAAATAAATTCGAATATTACAATGATTGTATAAACTTCAAAGATTCTAAAAGTGTTTCAAGATTTCAAAAGATGTACCAGATTAGAAAAGTGATCAAATTATTTTAATTAGTAGAAAAAATCAATTCGTATAAATTCGGAAATGAAAAAATCGCTATAAACTACTAAAATAATTGTCAAGACTTCAAAATAGGGGCGACGAAAAAAATCCCAATCACTTTTACAAAATTCCATGAATTTTCCAAATTTTCCAGAACTTTTTGATAATTCCATGATCCTGATTAGTTAATTTTCAAATCTAGTGTAGAACTTACTTTGGCTTGCGGTGTCTTTAAAAGTTATAAACTTTGGAGGTTCGACGTGATACATCGGATCGCACACAAGTGGCTTGAAACAAACTGTCTCGACTCCTTTTGTGAAATTATTAAACATCATACTAATTTCGTTCACGTCGAAGATAATTTTCCTGTCCCCAAAATCAAGGTATTTTGCTATTCCTCCAGCCGAAACTACTTTCGAATTAAATTCTCCTCGCTGAAATATATTGGAAAGTAAAGAAAAATTCAACCCCGGTGGAAAAAAATTTTCCAAAAACGTGCAACATTTCCACAACTGTAATTTTTTATTAAAACATGTATTTTTGTGTAAAAAAACTATACAAAATTTAACAAAAAAATACAGTTCAATACAAATAGCTAATTTTTTCTTGTATTTTCTTGTAAAAAAGAAAATAAATTAACAATAAAGTATAAGTATCTACAATTCAAAAATTTGTATTACTTTTTATTAATATTTTTTTTACTTTGTTGTAAAACTCTACATGGTATTACAGAAAACTACAGAATTTTACATTTTTTTATATTATATAAATGTTTACAAACAATACTTTTAGAATCCGCAAAAACGTTTCGACATGTACTTTACTGTCAATTTTTGTAGGATATCTAATATTGTATAAGTTTCTACAAAATTTTCGATTAATTAATTAAATTAATCGATTATTGAAAATTGAACAATAATTGACTTTACAGGACGATTTTAAATTTGTTGAAAATTAAGCAAGCTACGGATTTTAACGTTGAAGATATAAATTTTTCAATTGGAAAGCTTCAGTAGTTAAACAAATGTAAAAATTTGCTTGAAACTTGATAAACTATTCTTAATTTAAAAATAATTTGAAAAATTAAACGCTCTTATTCAATTCCAAATCCTATTCAAATATTGTTTCAATCTTAAATATTCCATTTTTAACCCATTTAATTTGAAATTTTTTAATTAAGTGAGATTTTTTGTTGCTGAATTTTTAGCAATATTTTACTTTTCATTTAAAATGAGCAATTATAAATCAAATATTAAAAACTAAAAAAATTTAAACTCAATTATTTGAAATAGAAAGCCTTGAATCGTTAATATTTCAGAATGTTAAATTAAAACTTTGTACGATACAATTTTAATTGCTCCATTTAACAAATTTTTAATATGTAAGTGAAATTATTGAATTTTGATGCATAAATAACAATTAAACAATTATCAATTTGGAAAAAATTTGAATTAGTTTAAGAGATATTTATAATTTTTGAGAAGATCCAAACCTAATTTGAAACTGGTAAAGATTTTTAAAACTAACAACTAAATGTAGATTTTTGAAGATTCTGAAGTAAAATTTTGAAGCTTTTTAAGGATCTTTGAAGGTTTTAATAAAATAAAATAAAATTGTTAAGTTTGCTGGCAAAATTTAAAATAATTTTTTATTTTGAAAAATTAATTTTAAGAGAATATTTGAAAAGATTTTTTTTAAATAGAATAATAAATGACAATTGAACAATTATTAATTTGGAAAATAATCGAGTAAGTTTAAAATATATTTAGAAGTTTTGAAAATATTCCAAAATAATCTAAAACGTGAAAAAATTTCAAAAAATTTAAAACACACAATGAATAAAAAATTTGTACCGAGGTTCCTAGAAAAATGAACAATAATTTTTTGTTGAAAAATTAATTTGAAAGAATATTAATAAGATTTACAAAATGTTAAACAAAAAAATCTGAATAATTTTAGGTAAATTTTTTTACTTCAATTCCAAATCCCATTCAAATCTTGTTTCAATCTAAAATATTCTATTTTTAACCCATTTAATTTGAAATTTTTAAATTAAGGAATACATTTTTTTGAATATTTAGCAATATTTTACTTTTCATTTAAAATGAACAATTATACATCAAATATTAAAAAATAAACAATTTTTAACTGAATTATTTAAAAAAGAAAGCCTTGAATCCTTAATATTTCAGTGTGTTAAATTAAAACTTTGAACGTTACAATTTTAATTGTTCTATTTAACAAATTTTTAATATGTAAGTGAAATTATTGAATTTTCATCCATAAATAACAATTGAACAATTATCAATTTTGAAAAAATTTAAGTTAGTTTAAGAGATATTTACCAGTTTTGACAAGATCCAAATTTAATTTAAAACTGGGAAAGATTTCGAAAAATAAAAAACTTTCGAATTCAAATTTTGAAGCCTTTTAAGGATTTTTCAAGGTTTTGAGAAAAAAAAATTTCTTATGTTTGCTGGGAAAATTTTAAACGATTTTTTGTATTGGAAAATTAATTTAAAAAGAATATTAAAAAAAAATGTTAATAATAAATGACAATAATTGAACAATTATAAATATGGAAAATAATCTTGTAAGTTTAAAATATATTTAAAAGTTTTGAAATAATTCCAAAATAATTCAAAACGTGAGAAGATTTCAAAACATTTGAAATCAATGTAGATTTTTGAAGATGTCGAACACAAAATTTATAAGCTTTTAAGCATTTATTTACAATATTACATTTTTTTTTTAAATTAATTTAAAAAGAATATTTAATAAGCTTTCCTGAATTTTCAAAAAAGAACCAGGGTGATTTTAAGGTATTTTTTTTTACTTTTGCAGGATTTTCATAAAATTGTACCAAACTAGGTTCCAAAAGATTTTAAAGAGTTAAAGAAATTTCAAAATATTTCTGATGTTTTCAAATTTTTTAATGATTTCAAAAATTTCAAAAGATTTCTGAAGTTTCCAAAGATTTTGCAAATATTTTAAAGAGTTTAAAGATTTCGTTGAAGAATCTTTGATGTCTTCAGAAATATTTTGAAATCTTTAAAATATTATTAAAATTTCAGATTTTTTAAAGATTTCAAAATACCAATAGATTTAAAAATATTTCCGAATATTTCAAGGACTTCAAGAGACTTGAAAGATTTTATAAATATTTCATAAATACTTCAAAGATTCCAAAAATTTTCAGAAAGATTCAAAAACTTCGCAAATATTTGAAAGATCTCAAAATATTCAACAAAGATTTCAAAAATTTTTAAATATTTTGAAAATATTTTCAAGATTTCACAAATTTCAAATAATTTCTGAAGTTTCCAAAGATTTTGCAAATATTTTAAAGATTTTACAAATTTCCAAAGATTTTCAAGAGTTTAGAAAGATTTCTGAATTTCAGAATATTTTTTAATTTTAAAATATTTTGAAATCTTTGAAATATTTGTGAAATTTCAAATATTTTAAAGATAAATTTTCAAAAAAGAATCTGGATGATTTGAAGGTAATTTTTTTACTTTTGCAGGATTTTCATAAAATTTTACCAAAATAGGTTCCAAAAGATTTTAGAGTTCAAGAAATTTCAAAATATTTCTGATGTTTTCAAATATTTTAATGATTTCAAAAATTTCAAAAATTTCAAATAATTTCTGAAGTTTCCAAAGATTTTGCAAATATTTTAAAGATTTTAAAGAGTTCGTTGAAGAATCTTTGAAGTCTTCAGAAATATTTTAAAATCTTTGAAAAATTACAGAAATTTCAGATTTTTTAAAGATTTCAAAATACCAATAGATTTTAAAATATTTCCCAATATTTCAAGGACTTCAAAAGAATTGAAAGATTTTACAAATATTTCATAAAGACTTCAAAGATTCCAAAATTTTTCAGAAAGATTAAAAAACTTCGCA
This sequence comes from Andricus curvator, assembly GCA_932195095.1. NCBI lineage: Eukaryota > Metazoa > Arthropoda > Insecta > Hymenoptera > Cynipidae > Andricus > Andricus curvator. The sequence continues at coordinate 14,371 of CAKNYM010044575.1, read as the reverse complement.
AATATTTGAAAGATTTCAAAATATATAACAAAGATTTTAAAAATTTAAAAATATTTTCAAGATTTCAAAAATTTCAAATAATTTCTGAAGTTTCCAAAGATTTTGCAAATATTTTAAAGATTTTAAAGAGTTCGTTGAAGAATCTTTGAAGTCTTCAGAAATATTTTAAAATCTTTGAAATATTACAGAAATTTCAGATTTTTTAAAGATTTAAAAATACCAATAGATTAAAAAATATTTCCGAATATTTAAAGGACTTCAAAATAATTCAAAGATTTTACAAATATTTCCTAAAGACTTTAAAGATTCCAAAAATTTTCAGAAAGATTCAAAAACTTCGCAAATATTTGAAAGATTTCAAAATATATAACAAAGATTTTAAAAATTTAAAAATATTTTCAAGATTACAAAAATTTCAAATAATTTCTGAAGTTTCCAAAGATTTTGCAAATATTTTAAATATTTTAAAGAGTTCGTTGAAGAATCTTTGAAGTCTTCAGAAATATTTTAAAATCTTTGAAATATTACAGAAATTTCAGATTTTTTAAAGATTTCAAAATACCAATAGATTTTAAAATATTTCCCACTATTTCAAGGACTTCAAAAGAATTGAAAGATTTTACAAATATTTCATAAAGACTTCAAAGATTCCAAAATTTTTCAGAAAGATTAAAAAACTTCGCAAATATTTGAAAGATCTCAAAATATTTAACAAAGATTTCAAAAATTTTTAAATATTTTAAAAATATTTTCAAGATTTCACAAATTTCCAAAGATTTTAAAGAGTTTAGAAAGATTTCTGAATTTCAGAATATTTTTTAATTTTAAAATATTTTGAAATATTTGCGAAATTTCAAATATTTTAAAGATAAATTTTCAAAAAAGAATCTGGATGATTTGAAGGTAATTTTTTTACTTTTGCAGGATTTTCATAAAATTGTACGAAAAATTCCGAGTTCCAAGATAATAAAGTTATTATTAGATTCCTGGAAAATTTTTTAAAGAATTTTTGTTAACAAATTTTTAAGAGAATATTTAAAAAGATTTCAAAATGATAGCGTGGATTTCTCTTTTTTTTAATCTTTTAACTGTACAATGCATAAAAGTTAAAATTTTGCAATTTAACGGCTTTTAATTTAAAAAATTTCGATTGAAAAGTTTTCAAGTTTTCATTTTATACCCGAAAATTATTGAGTGTTTGAATAAATATTTTTTTTAACTTTAATTTTAAAAGTTTAAAATTCAAAAGTATTCCACTTTGAGTATCTTAATATTCTAAATATTTGTCATCCTTAGTTGAAAAAGAACAACTTTTTGGCTTCAAAAGCTATAAATTCTTGTAGATTCTTATAGAAGATTAAAAATACAATAAAATACAACTATTTACAAAAAAAAATACAACATTTGTCTCAAAAATAGAAAAAATTTGTACTCTTCTGTAATTCTGGTTGTAATTTAGTTTATTTATTTGTAGATTCCTGTAAAAACAGTTTTAGTTTTTTGCACTTTTTGGTAAAAATTTTTCCACCAGGGAAGAAAATAAAAAAATAGTAATATTTTTAGACTTACATCGGGTTCAAATTCATCCTCATAAAAATCATCATCCTCCGATTTCTTTCTGTAAACCAAGAAAGACTTCAGCGGCTCATTCGTCCTTTTATTGATATGACACGTTTCCGGATACTTTGTTGACCTAAAAACAAATAATGAGATGAATTTTCAATAAAAGAGTTGAATTTTCAAGTTGAAAATTGAAATTTTTCAGAAATCGGTTAAATTTTAAACCCGAAAAGATAAATTTTCAACCAAGAAAGTTAATTTTTTGATGAAATAGTTGAACTTTCAAGCAAAAGAGACAAATTTTCGACAAAATAGTTTAACTTTTAACCAAATACTGGAATTTTCTATCTGCAAAGATGAATTTCCAACCCAATAGTCGAATTTTGAAACAAAAAATATTCAACTTCAACCAAAAATAGTTATATTTTCAACAAGAAAAGTTGAATTTTCAACAAAAATATGAGTTCGTAACAAAAAATATAATAATTGATATTTCATACAAAATAAAGAAATATTAACCAAAATAGTTCAATTTTTAACCAAAGAGATGAATTTTCAACAAAAAAGTTAATTTTCAAACAAACAGTTGCAGTTTTAACCAAAAGAAGGAAATTTAAACCAAAAAGATTAGTTTTCTTCAAAATAAAGCCGAATTTTCGACTAAAAAAGATCAGTTATCAACCAAAAATGGAAAAAACTAAATTTTCAATTAAAAAGTTAATTTCAAATTAGAAAAAACAACGGATTTTTAACAAAATAGTTCAATTTTCAACCAAAGGGAATAATTTTTAACAAATAAGTTCATTTTCAACCAAACAGTTGCAGTTTGAACCAAAAGAAGGAAATTTAAGCCAAAAAGATTAGTTTTCTTCAAAATAAAGCTGAATTTTCAATTGAAAAAGATCTATTTTCAACCAAAAATGGAAAAATTACATTTTAGGGTAAAAAGTTAATTAAAAATTGTTTAAAACGGATTTTTAACAAAATAGTTCAATTTCCAACCAAAGAGATGAATTTTCAACAAAAAAGTTAATTTCCAACCAAATAGTTGCAGTATCAACCAAAAGAGGAAATTTCAACCAAAAAGTAGTTTTCTACCAATAAAGCCAAATTTTCAAGTAAAAAAGATCAATTTACAACCAAAAATGAAAAAATTACATTTTCGGGCAAAAAGTTAATTATTCTAAATTTAAAAAAAAATCGGATTTTCAACAAAATAGTTAAATTTTCAAGCAAAGAGATGAATTTTCAACAAAAAAGTTAATTTTCAACCAAACCGTTGCAGTTTTAACCAAAAGAAGGAAATTTAAACCAAAAAGATTAGTTTTCTTCAAAATAAAGCCGAATTTTTAACAGGGTGGCGACTCGGCGGACGATTTCAAATTCCCGGTCATTTCCCGGTTTTCCCCGGTCAAGTTTTTCAATTTTCCCGGTCAACTCAAAGTAACATATTTATATTTGCCGCAAAACGCAAACATTTATTTTAATTCATGACGTTCGTTCTAAACATCTTTTAACACAACAGATCAAAACGTTGCAAAATAAATGAATTTTGAAAAAAATACTTAAATTTTCCACTAAAAAATATCAATTTTTCACAAAAAAATGGAGTAGTTAAACTTTCAGTTGAAAAAATTAATTTTCAACAAAAAAAACGGATTTTCAATAAAATAGTTCAATTTTCAACCAAAGTGATGAATTTTCAAATCAAATTATGAATCTTTCTCTGGAATAGTTAAATTTTAAACCGAAAAGATAAATTTTCAACTAAAATGATGAATATTTAACTGGAACACTCAAATTTTCAACAAAAAAGATGAATTTTTAAAAAAGATTACATTTTAAATAAAAAGATTAATTTTCTACCCAAAAATACAATTTTTCAACCAAATACATTACCTTTTAAAGAAAGGTTTGAAGTTTTAATAAAAGAAGTCAAATTTTCAACCAAATAGTTAAATTTTGAACTGAAAAATAATAATTTTCAATCGAAAATGGAATAGTAACATTTTTAGTTTAAAAAATTATTTGTAAACCAAACATAAGAGTTTTCAACTAAAACAATGAATCTTTAACTGAAATAATTCAATTTTCAAACCAAAAAATTAATTTTTACTAATAAAAGATAAATTGTCAACCAAAACTTTAATAATTAAATTTCAAGTTAAAAAAATTAATGTTTGACCAAACAGATGAATTTTCAACAACATCTATGGAATTTTAAATCGGAATAAGTTAAATTTTCAGTTAAAAAAATTAGTTTCAACAAAAAAAAAACTAACCTTTAACAACAACAAAAACTAACTTTCAAAATAATAGTTACATTTTCAAACAAAGTGATGAATTTTCAAATAAAATTGTAAATATTTAACTGCAATAGTTGAATTTCAAACCAGAAAGATGAATTTTTAACTGAAATGATAAATCATTAATTAGAATAATTGAATTTTTGACCAAAAAGATTAATTTTCAACCAAGAAGATTAATTTCTACCAAAAAAGACGAATTTTCAACTAACAAAGATAATTTTTCAACCAAAAATTGAATAATCAAATTTTTAGTCAAAAATGAATGTTCAACCAAAATGAATTTTGAACTAAAATAATGGAATATTCAACTGGATTAATAGTTACATTTTCAATTAAAAAAAAAAATAATTTTCAACCAAAAAACATCCAAAGAAAAAACAAATTTTCAATCAAACAGCTCATTTTTCAACCAAAGAAATGAATTTTTAATTAAAACGATGGATTTTCAACTAAAAAAAAATTAATTTTTAACAAAAGAGCTTAACTTTCAACCAAATAATTTTATTTCAAACCTAAAAGATGAATTTTCAACTAAAATAATAAATACTTGACTGGAATACTTGAATTTTTAACCGAAAAGAAGAATTTTTAAACAAGAAGATTAACTTTCAAAGAAAAATAAGATAATTTTTTACCAACAAAAAAATCGATTTTTTAACAAAATACGTGAATTTTCATCGGAATAGTTAAATTTTCAATTAAAAAGAGAAATTTTTATCCAAATTGTGGAATCCCGAACTTGAAAATTTTAATTTTCAACTCAGAATGGAACAGTTAAATTTTCGTTTAAAGAAATTAATTTTCAACCAAACTGGTGAATTTTCAAATAAAATGATGAATCTTCAACTGAAATGATGAATCTTTAACTGGAATAGTTTAATTTTATGCCAAAAAGATGAATTGTCAACCATAAAGTTTAATTGTCTACAAAAATAGATGAATTTTCCACAAAGTACATACATTTTCAAACAAATAGTTTAATTATTAAATGAAAAATATCAATTTTCAACCAAATAGTTGAATTTTCATCAAAAAAAAAAGATAAATTAATTTTTAACAAAAGTTTAACTTTTAACCCAGTAGTTGAATTTCTAACTAAAAAACGATGAATTCGCAACGAAAAATGTAAAAAAAATTCTATTATAATTCAGAAATATTTCTTCTTTGAAATTCTACTTCTACTCTGAAAACTGCTTGAAGTACTTTTATTACCTAAAATTTAGAAGAGGGAACTTTCAAATTGTGACGAATTCTGACTTGAAAGAGGGATTTTAAAAAATTCCTTTTTTCTCAATCCGAATTATAATTCCTTTAAAAAATTCCCATTCCATGTAAAACATTCCCTGTTCCAAGTGAAATTATATTTCTTGAATTTTGCTATGATCAGAAGTAAATTCCCGGTTTTTTCCCGGTTTCTCGGTCAAGTCGCCACCCTGTTTCTAAGTTAAATACCACAACAAAATTTATACTTCAATGTTAAAATTAAACTTGGACAGATTTTTTTCTTCTAAAAATTAGTAAAATTCCCAGTGAAAAAATAAATTCACTTTCATTTCCCGGTTTTTCCCGGTCTGAAAAACTAATAAATGATTTTTAAATAAATACTAACGTCGAAACGGTGTAGATCGATACAGGAACTTCGATATCTTTACCGATTTTCCACAGGATGGAGGAAATTGTTCTCGACGGAAACTGAATTTCTTCCTCCAGGTCATCGAGCTTCAATTTTTTGTAGCTCAGAGGATCAACGTCGCTTGCAATAATTTCAAGATCCTTGTAAAAAATGTCCTGATTGAAATCATTACTCAATCCTATGACTCTAAGATCCAATTCGAGATTTTTAAATGTCAAAACCCTTGCTCGGATTCTGTGTCGTTCTTGGTCGTCCCCAGCGGCAGGATTATCCTCACAGGTTAGAAGTACGACTTTTCTTGCAATTATCACTGTTTTTACTCTTGAAAAAGCTTGAGAAGCGTGCCAAAGAGCATCGTGCAGAGGGTAAGTCGAGTTGCAACTCAATTCTTTAAAATCATCCCCGTGATTTTCAACTGAAAGAAGTGGAAAAATTAAAATTTCCGAAATTAAATTTAAAAATTAAGAAAAATTTAAATATTCATATTATTATCAGTATTTTTAAGTAATAATAAATGATTTTTAATGACTTCTGACATTAAATTTTGTTAAAATTTGGATATAGTTACAAGGAGATCAGAGTTGGAATTTTTTCCAAATCTCATAAATTTCCACTGAGATTATTAATTTGATAAAAAACCATTATTTGCCAGTAGCGACCAGTTTTCGAAAAAATCGACTTTTTTCAACATTTTTGTTTTAGAGATTGAAATATTTTTCAAATTAAATTCTCATGTTGAATTCAACAGTTGGAAAATTGAGAAAATTCAACGGTTGAAAAGTCAATATTCAATTTTTTTCAATTTTTAACAGTTAATAATCCAATTTTCAATTTTCAACAGTTGAATTTTCTATTGTTGATAATTGAGTTATCAATTTTTTTCAATTTTCAAGAATTAAATTTTCATCTGTTGAAAATGCAATGATTGACTTTCTTCGATTTTCAACAGTTGCAAATGCAATTCTCAATTTTTTTCAATTTCAACAATTAATTTTTTAGTTTTCTTCAATTTAAAACAATTGCATTTTCAAATTTTGCAAACTGAAGAAAATTGCACATTGATTTTTTAACCGTTGAAAATGCAATTTTGATTTTTTTCTCAATTTTGAACATTTGAAAGTTCAATTGTTTGAAGTTGAAGAAAACTGAAAATTAACTTGTTGAAAATTGAAGAAAAATGGAAAATTGAATTTTCAACTGTTAAAAACTGAAGAAAAATGAAAACCGAATTTTCAACAGTTTGAATTAATTTTATCCAATTTTCAAAAGTTGAATATTCAATTTTCTTCAAATTTCATCTGTTGAACATGCAATTCTTATTTTTTTTTCAATTTCAATAATTGAATTTTCAGTTTTCTTCAATTTAAAACAATTGAATTTTCAAATGCTGCAAATTGACGACAATTAAAAATTAAATTTTTACTATTTGAAAATTCAATTTTTATTTTTTTGGGGATTTTCAATATTTGAAAATTCAATTGTTTTAAATTGAAGAAAAGCGAACATTCAATTGTTCAAAACTGAATTTTTAAACTGTTCAAATTTGAACAAAAACGAAAATTGAATTTTTCACTGTTATAAATGTTAAAAAAGGAATAATTGAATTTTCATCTGTTAAAAACTGAAGAAAAATGAAAACCGATTTTTTTACAGTTTGAATTAATTTTATCCAATTTTCAAAAGTTGAATATTCAATGTTCAATTTTCTTCAAATTTCATCTGTTGAAAATGCAATTCTCCATTTTTTTCAATTTCAACAACTGAATTTTCAGTTTTCTTCAATTTTAAACAATTGAATTTTCAAATGTTGCAAATTGAAGACAATTAAAAATTAAATATTTACCATTTGAAAATTCAATTTTGATTTTTTTTTTGAATTTTCAATATTTGAAAATTCAATTGATTTAAATTGAAAAAAAGCGAACATTACATTGTGTAAAACTGAATTTTCAACTGTTCAAATCTGAACAAAAACGAAAATTGAATTTTCAACTGTTATGAATGGTAAAAAATGGATAATTAAATTTTCATCTGTTAAAAACTGAAGAAAAATGAAAACCGTTTTTTTTACAGTTTGAATTAATTTTATCCAATTTTCAAAAGTTGAATATTCAATTTTCTTCAAATTTCATCTGTTGAAAATTCAATTCTCAATTTTTTTTTTTAATTTCAACAATTGAATTTTCAGTTTTCTTCAATTTAAAACAATTGAATTTTCAAATGTTGAAAATTGAAGAAAATTCTGAATTAAATTTTTAACAATTGAATCTTTAACAGTTGAAAATGCAATTTTTTCAACATTTAAAAACTCAATTGTTTTGTATTGGAGAAAAGTGAAAATTCAAGTGTTGAAAATTGAATTTCAAAATATTGATAATTTGAACACAAACGAAAACTGAATTTTCAACTGTTAAAAATGGAAGAAAATTGATAGTTAATTTTCAACAGTTTTAAATCAATTTTTTACAATTTTCAACAGTTGAATATTCAATTTTCATCTGTTGAAAATATAATTCTCAAATTTCTTCAATTTTCAACAATTAAATTTTCAGTCTTTTTCAACTTGAAACAAAATGAATTTTAAAATGTTAAAAATTAAAGAAAATTCACAATTACATTTTTAGCAACTGAATCTTTAACAGTTAAAAATTTTTATTTTTTTATTTTCAACATTTGAAAATTCAATTGTTTTGAATTGAAGAAATGTGAAAATTCAAGTGTTGAAAATTGAATTTTTACAAATTGAAAATTTGAAGAAAAAAACAGAATTGAATATTTAACCGTTCAAAATTGAAGAAAATGGATAATTGAATTTTTAAATATTAAAAATTTAAAAAAAATAAAAACTGAATTTTCAACAGTTTAAAATTGATTTTCTCCAATTTTGAAAATACAATACAAATTCAATTACAAAATTACAAAAAAAATAAAATTCTTAATTTTTTTCAATTTCAACAGTTAAATTTTCAGTTTTCTTCCATTTAAAACAATTGAGTTTTCAAATGTTGCGAATTGAAGAAAATTGAATTTGTTGCATTTTTAACAGTTGAAAATTCAATGTGGACTTTTTACAATTTTCAACAGTTGAATATTAAATTTTTTCTTTTTTCATCTCTTGAAAATGCAATTCTAATTTTTTTTCAATTTCAACAATAGCATTTTCAGTTTTATTCAATTTAAAATAATTGAATTTTCAAATGTTTTGAATTGAAGAAAATTGAATTTTTAACAGTTGAAAATTCAATTTTTTTTAAACTTTCAACATTGGAACATCCAATTATTTTAAATAGAAGAAAAAGGAACATTTAATTATTGAAAATTGAATTTTCAACTGTTGAAAATTTAAGAAAACTGAAAATTGAATTTTCAACTGTTAAACTTTAAAGAAAATTGATAATGGAATTTTCAACAGTTGAATATTCAATTTTCATCTGTTGAAAATGCAATTCTCAATTGTTTTTCATTTTTCAGGAAATAAATTTTCCAATGTTCAAAACTGAAGAAAATTCAAAATTGAATTTTTAACAATTGAATCTTCAACAGTTGAAAATTCTTTTTTTTTTAATTTTCAACATTTGAAAATTCAATTGTTTTAAACTTAAGAAAAGTGAAAATTCAAGTGTTCAAAATTGAATTTTCAACTATTGAAAATTTGAACAAATACGAAAATTGAATTTTCTACTTTTAAAAATTGAAGAAAATGAATAATTGAATTTTCTATAGTTTTGAATAAATTTTCTCACATTTTCAACAGTTGAATATTCAGTTATCAATTTTCTTTAATTTTCATCTGTTGAAAATACAATCCTCAATATTTTTCTTCAATTTTCAAAAATTAAATTTTCAGTTTTCTTCAATTTAAAACAATTGAATTTTCAAATATTGTAAATTGAAGAAAATTGAAAATTAAATTTTTAACAGTTGAAAAATCAATTTTGAAGAACAGTGAACATTCAATTGTACAAAACTGAATTCTCAACTGTTGAAAATTTAACATAATTGAAAATTGAATTTTCAAGTGTTAAAAATGGAAGAAAAAGGTTAATTGAATTTTCAACAGTTTTAAATAATTTTTCTCCAATTTTCAACACTTGAATATTCAATTTTCTTCAATTTTCATATGTTGAAAATACAATTCTTAATTTTTTTCAATTTCAACAGTTGAACTTTCAGTTTTCTTCCATCTAAAACAATTGAATTTTTGAATGCTGCGAACTGAAGAAAATTGAATTTGTGGCATTTTTAACAGTTGAAAATTCAATTTTGACTTTTTACAATTTTCAACAGTTGAATATTTAATTTTCTTCTGTTGCAAATGCAATTCTAAATTTTTTTCAATTTCAACAATTTAATTTTCAGTTTTCTTCAATTTAAAATAATTGAATTTTCAAACGTTGTGAATTGAAGAAATTTGAATTTTTTACAGTTGAAAATTCAATTTTTTTTAAATTTCTAACATTTGAAATTTCAATTATTTTAAATTAAAGAAAAAAGAAGATTTAATGGTTGAAAACTGAATTTTCAACTGTTACAAATTTAAGAAAACTGAAAATTGAATTTTCAACTGTTAAAATTTAAAGAAAATTGATAATGGAATTTTCAACAGTTTTAAATAAATTTCCTTCAATTTTCAATAGTTGAATATTCAATTTTCTTCAATTTTCATCTGTTGAAAACGCAATTATCAATTTTTCTTCAATTTTCAAAAATTGAATTTTCAGTTTTCTTCAATTTAAAACAATTGAATTTTCAAATATTGTAAATTGAAGAAAATTGAAACTTAAATTTTTAACAGTTGAAAAATCAATTTTGATTTTTTTTGTTGGATTTTCAATATTTGAAAATTCAATTGTTTTAAATTGAAGAAAAGCGAACATTCAATTGTTGAAAACTGAATTTTCAACAGTTTTAAATCAATTTTCTACAATTTTCAACAGTTAAATATTCAATTTTCTTCAATTTTCATCCGTTGAAAATGCAACTCACATTTTTTTCAATTTTCAGCAAATAAATTTTCAAATGTTTAAAATTGAAGAAAATTCAAAATTGAATTTTCTACTTTTAAAAATTGAAGAAAATGGATAATTGAATTTTCGACAGTTTTAAATCAATTTTCACCAATTTTCAACAGTTAAATATTGAGTTATAAATTTTCATCTGTTGAAAATACAATTCTCAATTTTTCTTCAATTTTCAAAAATTGAATTTTCAGTTTTCTTCAATTTAAAACAATTGAATTTTCAAACATTTTATGTGGAAGAAAATTGACAATTAAATTTTTAACAGTTGAAAAATCAATTTTGAAGAACAGTGAACATTCAGTTGTCGAAAACTGAATTCTAAACTATTGAAAATGTGAACACAAACGAAAACTGAATTTTCGAACTGTTCAAAATGGAAGAAAATTGATAATTGAATTTTCAACAGTCTTAAATCATTTTTCTCCAACTTTCAACAGTTGAATATTCAATTTTCTTCAATTTTCATCTGTTAAAAATGCAATTCTCGATTTTTCTTCAATTTTCAACAATTACATTTTCATTTTTTTTCCAATTTAAAACAATTGAATTTTGAAATGTTGAAAACTGAAGAAAAGTCACAATTAATTTTTTGACAGTTGAATCTTTAATAGTTGAAAATTCAATTTTATTTTTGACTTTCAACATTTGAAAATTCAATTGTTTTAAATAAGTTGAATAAATAAAGTTGAATATTCAATTTTCTTCAATTTTCATCTATTAAAAATTTAATTCTCAATTTTCTTCAATTTTCAACAATTGAATTTTCAGTTTTCTTCAATTTAGAACAATTGAATCTAGATGTTGCCTTTTTTTCTTTCCTCTTTTTTTATTTTCCTTTTCTCAATTCGAACGGCTTTTCTTAAATTGAAAATAAAATACTTTTTTCTTACTTTTATCCTTTATCTCCTTGAGCATGTCCAGGGATACTTTTTGAAACTTCTGAAGAGTGAGAACATTTTTCGTTTCTGGATTTTTGTCCCACCCGGTAGTTCCGAAAAGCATGAGACTCAACCAATCGTCCCGATTGTATCCACACAACATTTGAATATTCTTCATGTAAGTCTGAAAATATTTTAACAATTTTCGTCATGAATACAAAATAAAGAAAAGTAGAAGGAAGACATTTTGATTGAAAATTTTCCAATTTCAGACAGGCCAAGATGCTCTAAAAAGAAGCGAAATAAGGAGATTTTTCACGTAAATGGGGGATAAATTTTTTGAAATAAAATTAATTTCGGTTGCTTTAAATTCCTAACTTTTGAAGTAAAAATATTGCATTTTCTACGAAATAGATCAATTTTCTTTCAGAGGAAACGAATTTTCAAAAAAAAAATGAATCTTCATCAAAATAGTGGAATTTTCAACTAAAAAGGATTAATTTTCAACCAAAAACAGAATACTTACATTTTCAGCTACAAAAATTAATTTTGAGCAAAAAAAACGATTTTCCATAAAAATAGTTTAATTTTTAACCAAATAGTTGCATTTTTAACCAAAAAGGACGAATTTTTAACAAAAAAAGTTTAATTTTCAAACAAAAACAATTTTTCAGTCAATAATGGAAAAAACATTTCAAAGAAATTGTTGAATTTTCAACCCGAAAATATGAATTTTCAACAAAACACATGAATCCTCAACAAGATAGTAGAATTTTCAACTAAAAAGGATTAATTTTCTATTAAAAACAGAATAGTTAAATTTTCAGTTACAAAAATCAATTTTGAGCAAAAAAAACAAACGAATTTCCACCAAAATAGTTAAGTTTGCAACCAAACAGTTGCATTTTTAACCAAAAGGGACGAATTTTTAACAAAAAAGTTTCATTTTTAAACAAAAAAAATTTTCCAGTCAAGAATGAAAAAAAAATTTCAAAGAAATTGTATAATTTTCAACAAAATAGTTGAGTTTTTAACCAAACTGATGAATTTTCAACAAAGAACAATACTTTTCTACCAAAAGAGATGAATTTTCAACCAAATTTGTAGTTGCATTTTCAATCAAGAAAATTAATTTTATACAAAATAAGACGAATTTTGAACAGAACAGTTTAATTTTCAACCAAAAAACATTTTTCAGTTAAAAAAAAATTTGAACCAAATAGTTGAATTTTCAACTAAAAAAAGCCTAATTTTCAACCAAATAGTTGAATTTTGAACTAAAAAAGATCAATATTTAACCAAAATAAAATAGTTAAATTTACACTTGAAAAAAATAATTAATTTTCAACAATATAGTTTAGGTTTCCACCAAAGAGATGAATTTTCAACTAAAATGATTAATATTCAACCAAAAAAGGATTTTTCAACAAAAAACAGTTGAATTTTCAACCAAAAAGATGAATTTTCAAAAAAGAAGATTAATTTTCGACCAAAAGAGACGAAATTTCAACAAAATAGTTCAATTTTCAACTAAAAATAACAAAATTCAATGAATAATAGAATAGTTATATTCACAATCAGAAAAATAAATTTTCAACACAAAAAAAAACAAATTTTTAACAAAATAGGAAAGTTTTCAAGCCAAAAAGACGAATTTTCGACATATCAGTTGAATTTTCAAACGGAAAATATGAATTTTCAACAAAATAGTAGAATTTTTAGTTCAAAAAATTGAATTTGACCAAAACAAAATGAATTTTTTGTTTAAATAGTTTTCCCAAATTTCAGCAAAAGACTTGAATTTTCAACCAAGAAAGATTTATCATTCAACAAAGAAAAAAAAAAATTAGAAACAAATTGTTGAATTTTCGAGTCGAAAGGGCGAATTTTCTATAGAACACTTAAATTTTCATTAAAAAAAAATAATTTTCAACAAAAAAAGTTCATTTTCAACCAAATAGTTGAATTTTCTATCAAAATAGTTGAATTTTCAACCAAGAAAGATTTTCCATTCAAAGAAAAAGATTAAAAACCAAGTTGTTGAATTTTCGAGTCAAAAGGGAGAATTTTCTATAAAAAAGAACTGAATTTTCAAGAAAAAAGTTCATTTTCAACCAAATAATTGAATTTTCTATCAAAATAGTTGAATTTTCATCCAAGAAAGATTTTTCATTCACGAGAGAAAAAAAATTCAAAAACAAATTGTTCAATTTTAAAGTAAAAAAGGTAAA
>CAKNYM010044574.1:33863-55305 GCA_932195095.1 Andricus curvator | reverse complement strand
TTTTTTTTTCCAAATTTGAAAAACTTGCCAGTTTTCCAATTTCCCGGATCAGTGGCGACCCTGAATTCCTACAATATGAGGGATAATGAATTTAATCTCTATTATCTACGAGCCGGTCTCGAGTGCTGTCGATGAGGTGAGGCTCGTCTGACGACCTTTGCCCTGTTCTTTCCGGTGGCCAGGTCCAAACCACCCCGTGTCAGCTGATTGAAATCGATAATGGTGAGCTTTGGTTCCGCCGAGCGCCTCGGCTCCGCTATTTTCCTGTCGAGAGGTGGTGCCCCGGGGCTCCGGAACCTGTAGCTTAGGTTCCTGCTACCACTCGTTCCCGTTCCAATCCCGGCGCTACTTCCTGTTCCTGGCACGCCGACGTTCATTCGCGTACCACTCATCGATCGGTAGCGAGGCTCCGCCACGGGAACTTTTCGGAAGTACCTGCGAATCAAATTAAATTCAGTAATTAATAAAAATAGAAGAGAAAAAAAGACCTAATCGTTAGGACTGAAAAAGCTTCTCAGTGCTTTGTCCAAGATAGAAATTATATTTTATTCGAGAGGAAGAATATTTTTCCCCAGGCAAACCCAACAGTCATGTTACTTTTTCCATATTTAAAAGATTTTTTTCCTTTTTTTTCCAAGTACGAAAAAGGTCCATCAGGCTAGAACCTCCACAATCGAAATTACCAAATTTTTTGTATCAGAATTTTGGGCTTTTTTTGGGCTGTATTGCCGATTTTAGGGCTCCACTACTTTTTTGGAAAATTCCAATTTGGAGTGGAGGTGCTGGGTTGACTTCGTGAATAATAATGATAAAAACAAAGAAACTTTTCAGTGCTATTACCAGTGAATCTAATAATTGTTTTTTTGGTCCACCCTAAGTTAGGTCGTTGGAAATCCATTCACGGCGATATAAAAAAAAGTCCGACAAAAAATAAAATTGGTTAAATAAACAAATCTGATATATTTAAAAACGTTCTCATGATTGAAAATATTTTCTCTTTTAAAAATGCCATCATTAATAATTAAATAGTGATACTTATAAGTATAATTAAATATTTTTCTCCAAGATTTATTATTTCGTCCTCAATAATAATACTTTGAATGTAAATTTGAAACTAAGTTTAAATGCCCAGAATATTTCACATTTCAAATATATTTCATTTGTATAAAATCAGCGGAAAAATATTTTAGATTTAAAGTTTTATTTAAATCCTAAACAGTTAATTTTAAAGTCAGTCAAATAAACATTTGTAATTTTTTTATTGGTAAGATTTGAAAATAAAGTTTTAGACTGCTCAAGGCTCCTATACAGAATTTAAAATTCAAGTGGCTTAATTTTAAACGTTTGACTTAAAATTGTTCAAGCCAGAACCCCTTAGATCAAGTTAGCTCATCTTGGAATATTCTATTTTTTAATTATGTATTTAACTTTCTCTTTTTACATTTCAATTATTTACAAATAATTCATTTGAGTGCCTGAATATTATAGGTACAGATGTATTTTATTATTTTCCTACATACACTTATAACTGTTGCAAAAAATTTAATTTTAATAATGACAATTAATTAATAACATTAAAAATTTAAATGTAAAAAGTTAAATTAGTTATAATAAATATGTATATTAACCAATTTTACAAAATTTTCCGCGTAATTCAAATATCCTATATTTAAAGAGAAAAGGGGAAGTTTTTCTAGAATGTGGGAAAATGGGATTTGCAAAAGTGGGAAACGAAGGGTAATTTTAAGTTTCAGGTATTCAAAATTCAAAAATTTGAAATTGAAAGCGTTTGTAATTTCACAAATTTGAATTTAAAAGGTCTCGGGAAAAATGTATTTAATTATACTTTCAAGAATTGTAATATTATTATTGATGACATTCCTAGAGAGTGAAAAAATTACTTTTCGTGATAAAAATTTTAAACATACAAAAATTATTTATTGAAAAAATTTTATTTTTAACCAAACTTTTAAATCATTTTTTTTAAGAGATGAGATTTTATTGATTAAAACCTTATTTTATCTAGAAAAGGATTCCCTACAACTTTACTGTATCCAATTTTTGAAAATAAATCAATAAACCTAAAACATTATTATTTTTCTAGTATATTCTTTCTTTTTAAAAGAAAATTTCTTTTAAATCAATTTTCAAAAATTGGATGTTACAAAGTTGTAGAGAATCTTTTTCTCGAGAAAATAAGCTTTCGTTCAATAAAATTCGATTATTAAAACGTTCAAAGTTGAATATTATTTTATTAAAATCATTAAAGCATTCGAAAATCGTTCAAAAATTAATTGTTTCAAATGTAAAGATTTTTGAAATCAGCAATTTGATTTAATCACATTGAAAAGTGAAAAATATGGAATTGGAAGCGTTAAAAGTTGAATAATATTATATATTTAATTCAAGTAATAACATTATTTTAGTTTTGAAACTGTATCGTTGAAAATTGTACAATCTCAAAAAGAATACCTTAATAGTTGGAAGATTTTAAATTAAAAATATACAAAATAGTTTCATATTAATCCTTCAAAATTGGAAAATTTCAAATGAAAAGCACTTAAAATTAAACAATTTTGAAATGATCAAGTTTCAATTTGGACAATATTTGAATGTCAATATTTTGAAAAATTAACAGGGCTAAGTAAAATAATTCATTTTATAACCATAATTTCGAAGTTTGTTCCCTATTGAAAATAGTTGAAATTAGAAACCTTTCTAATTAATAAGAATTCAAATTGAAAAGATTCGAGTTTGGAAAGGAATCAAGTTGAAATTAAATACTGAAACGGAAATTTTTAAACTTTGGAAAGACTTTAATTTGAAAAAATAAACTAGAACCTAAAAAGTATTCCAAATTGAAACCCGTTTTAAACTAACAAAATTTCCAAATTTTGGAAACCCTTCCAGTTGGAAAAGCAAATATTATATATTTTTCTCTTCTCCTAAAAGTCTATAATTTTCCTAGGAGGGGACTGTTTGAGTGACGTTTAAATACAGAATTGTTTTTAAATAGCCTTGGAAAATCCTGGAAAGGCTTGACATTTTTAATTAGAAATTATGTAACAAAACCCTAATAGAAATGGAATTTGACAGTTTTTTTTAATTCATGAAATGGTAACAAAGTGGTATTTCTACAAATGAAATTTGGAATTAAAAAAAATCTTTTAGAAAGTCCAAACACTTTCATAGATTGCAACATTATCAATATAGTTTTACGGAATTTATTTACAATACAGTTTTGTTCAATTTATGTATGCCTCGTAACTTTAAAAAAATGTCTCAACTTTAAAGTTTATTTCATATTTGCAAATACAATTCGCAAATACATAGGATTTTATGCTGGAAAAAGAAACTTTAAATTTACTGAATACGTATTGTTCATTTTCAAACTTTTAAACTGTATTCCTAAAGAAAAATTCATATTTCGAAATTTTATGACATTTTTTTCTAATTTCATGCGACTTGTGTCACTTGTGCAACTTTTTAAAAGTAGATTCTATTCGATTCGATAAGATTAATATTTACTAATATATTATAAATATTATTTATGCCACTGATTTGCGAATTAATTGTAATATCAAAACGAAAATTGCACAATTGTTAATTTAAAAAGGACGGCTTCGAATTACTCTTTTCACGTTTTTTAATTTAGAATTTCACTGCAGGCCTCGGATTCTTTTGAGAAATTCAAAATAGTGCCACTAGTTGCATAAAGTTACAAAAATAGTAGCAAAATAGTTTCATGCAATTTTTGAAATATTGAATTAACGGTTTAACTATTTTTGTAATCTGGTATTCAATATATGTACATCTCCCATCAAATATCGTGAAATCTTCGAATCTTTCTAAATATCCTAAAAGCTTTAAAATCTGTTGAAATCCTTCAAGGACCTCTAAAATCTGTTGAGATCCTCTACAAATTCCTGGAAAACTCGGAAATCTTTTTAAATCTTTTGAAACCCTAAACATGTCTTGAAATACCTGAAATCTTATCATTTCTTTAGAAATTCTATGAATCCCTTAAATAAGGTAAAATCTCTTGAAATCAGTGGAAATCCCTAAAAGTCCCTTGAAAAAAACAATCTTTTAAATATAATTGATATCCTGGATACCTTCTTAAATTCCTTTGAATTTTCTAAAATCCTATGAAATTCTTTGAAAAACCATACAAATTTTGGAATCTTTTAAAATACCCTAAACTCTTTCAAATACTTTTAAATTACTTGAAATTGATCAAATTCTTCAAATCTTGTGAAATCCTTAGTTATCCTACAAAAATCGAGAAAACTCCCGCAAAATATATTGAAATCTGTAATATCTTTCAAATATCCTTAAAAAAGATGAAATTTTTGAAATCCTCTAAAATCCCATAAAATCTGATAAAACCCCTTGAAATCGCTTGAAATCTTTTTAAATACCCTAAAATCTTTGAAATCCTCTGAAATCCCTGGAAAACTCTCCAATTTTGTTAAATCCCGTGAAAAATATATAAATTTCTTAAAATCTTATGGAATCTTTTAATTTCTCTGAAATCCTTTGAATTCTTCAAATATTGTAAAATTCTTTTAAATTACTTAAAATTGTGTAATTACTGAAAATATTCTTTGAAACCTTTTAAATCTTCTGAAAGCCAACGAAATCATTTCGTGAAATTTCTCATAATCTTTTAAAATACACTATATTGTTCAAAATCTTTAAAATCCCGAGAAGTCTTTTGATATTCCGTGCATCTTGAATTCTTTAACATCTTTTAAAATTCCTATAAATATGTTTAATCTTCGAAATTTTTTAAATATCTTTTAATTTGTTTGGAATCTCTTAAAATACCCTAGAATCTTTCAAATCCTTTTCAATCCATTGAAATTTCTATATCCTATAAATCCTATAAAATGGTGTAGGCAGTAAAATCCCTAAAAAAAACCTCGAAAGACTTTAAAATCCCGTAAATTGTCTTGAAAATCGAAACATCTCTTAAAATTCTTAAAAATCCTCTGAAACCAGATGAAACGTTTTTGAAACTCTTAAAATTCCTTGAAATCTTTGAAATTCTCTAAAATCCTTTGAAAACGTTTAAAATACGTTATTTATGTTATTTTAGTCAATCTAGCGAAAAAGTTTTAATATATTTTTAAAGGCAAATTTAAAAAATTGCCTTAGCGAGAAATTTAAGAACACAGTTGCACTTGTGTAATTTTTTTTCAAAATAGTAGCAAAATAATTGCATCAAAAGGATCAAGGGTCGTTTTCATTTCCCTATACAAAATGGATAGTAATAATTGAAAAACAATATTTACTCGTGAATACTGGCGAGATGGAGAGGAGCTGGAGTCCTGGCTGTCCTGGGACGAGGTTCTCGAGGTACCCGGTATCGTTGCCGAGATTGGCGTCCTCGTTTCGCCGAGGGTTTATCCGGAAGACTCGAGGGAATTAATCCAGTGAGCTTGTAATATTCTAGAAATACACGAGCCAAATTTCTACCCACCCTGTAATCTATTGAAATTCCTGGTTAAGGTCATATACAGGCTCTCAAATTATTCCTCCTGCCCGCGTATGAATCCAGAAGCAGATTGCAAATTACAAAAACAATATTTATATGCAAAAAACCCTACCAAAATTCTGATAGAGGTCCAAAGTTAATTAAAGAATCTATTCTCGTCCAGGCCAATGTAGTCCAATATTCATCAAATTCAAATTCTATTTCCTTAATCAATTCCTTTAGAGTTTTCATCCCATTCAATTCAATTCACTTTAATTTATTATTAGATCATTCTAATATTCAGGGTACCGGATAACTTCATTTTCAAAATTCCCTGATCAATTTTCGATTTTCCCTGGCCATTAATATTAAAAGACCAACATTTTAATCTTGTAACATTACAAAAAAGTTGAATTTTCGACCAAAAAAGTTGACTTTTTAAGAAAATAGATAAATTTTCAACAAAATAATTAATTTTTCAACAAAACAGTTGAACTTTTAACCAAATTGTTAAATTTTCAACCAAATAGTTGAATTTTCAAACGAAATAGATTAAACTTCAACCAAAAACAGTTAAATTTTTAACCAAACAGTTGAATTTTCAACAACAAAAAATTAATATTTAACCAAACAGTTGAATTTATAGCCAAATAGTTGAACTTTAAAGAAAAACAGACGAATTTTGAACAATATCGTTAAACGTTAAACTAAGTAGTTGACTTTTCAATCTACATAGATGAATTTTTGAACCAAATGGTCAAATTTTTAATGAAAAACGATTAAACTTGAACCAAAAACAGTTGCATTTTCAACCAAATAGTTAAATTTTTAAGCCAAAAGGACGATTTCCGTAAAAAAGTTGAATTTTCAACCCGAAAAATTGAATTTTCAACAAAAAGATGAATTCTCAAATAAAAACGTAATAGTTGACATTTCGATAAAAAAGCGAACTTTAAAGAAATTAGTTATATTTTCAGCGAAGTAGTTGAATTTTCAAACTACAAAAATGAATCCTTAACAAAAAATTTAATAGTTATTTCAACTAAAAGAGATGGAATTTTTAACACAAGAGATGAATTTTCAAACCAAAAAGACAAATATGTAGTCCAATTCTCAACCAACGAGATGAATTTTTATCTAAAATCATGGATTTTTAACCAAAAAGGCGAATTTTCAACAAATAAAGATTTTTAGTCATAACAAAATAGCTTATCCAAATTGTTCAACTTTTAAACCAATAGACAAATTTTCTGTACAACAGTTGAATTTTCAACCCGAAAATATTAATTTTGAACTAAAAAACAGATCAATTTTCAATCAAAACTGGATAAGATACAGTTTCAGTTAAAAAAATTAATTTTAATCAAACAAAAAGAATAATTTTCAACAAAATAGATAAATTTTCAACCAAAGAGATGAACTTTCAACAAAAAAAAAATAAATTTTTAACAAAGACGTTCAACTTTTATCCAAGCAGTTGAATTTTCAATTTAAAAATATCAATATTTAACAAAACCGTTAAACAAAAGAGATGAATGGAAAGATATGTTAACCAAAGAGATGAATTTTCAACTAAAATTTTGAATCTTTACCTGGAATATTTAAAATTTCAGTTTAAAAAATCAATTTTGAACAAAACAAAACGAATTTTCAAATAAAATTATGAATCTTCAAAAAAATGATTTTTTAACAAATTAGTTCAACTTTCAACAAAGTAGCTCATTTTTCAACCAAAAAACATGAGTTTTCAACGAATAATGTAGCAGTAGATATTTCAACCAAAACAGATTTTAATTCAAAATTTAAAAAAAAACCGCGGAATTCAACCAAAAAAGAGGAATTTTCAACAAAATAGTTGAATTTTCAACAAAATAGTTGAATTTTCAAAAAAATAGTTGAACTTTCAACCCAAGAAGACGAATTAAAAATATAGTCATCAGGAGGAAGCAACTGCAAAAAGAAATAAATAGAAATAGAAAAACAAGGCAAATAAATTACTAACAAGAATATTATATCAGGGTGGCCGCAAAACTTAATTTTCGAATTGTCTAATTTTTCCCTGACCAATTTTTTATTTTCCCTGACCATTAATATTCAAAGACCAGAATATTAATCTTGTAACATTTTTAATATAGAATTTTTTATAACTGGAATAAAACAATTCTAAATTAAAATTTAAAAATTTCAAATTTATTATCCTTCACAGTTATTTGAAGTGCCTCTTAAAGAAATTACCTGACTTGCGCAAGATTTTTTTCAAAATCCCTGACAATTCCCTATTTTTCCATATTTTTTCGATCTACAATCACCCTGAGTATTTTAAATTATCTTTTCCACCTGCCTGACAAAGGCCACTTTAACAACAGTCTAATCAGGCCAACTAGATCGGAAGACCCACGGGTGCAACCAGGTTTCTGTAGTGTAACGTTTTGATGTAAAGCTCACACCCATGCAAAACAAGTTTATAGAAGCCTTTTATAATTTATGCTCAGAGCTACAGTTAGTTTTATAAAGGGACAAACACTTTAAATAAATATTTAATCTAATAATGTAACGAGAGGTTAACCACTGTTGTAATATGGTGTACACTCTGCTATGCAATCCCATGTAATGTTGTGTAATCTATCCTGCTTCACTGTGTAATTATCAAATTAATGAGGTAGTTGCATAACTTTTAGATAATATATTTTTTAAATACTGCATAAAACTCTAACAATATATACGTCATTGATGAGAAAAAAAACATTTAAAAAAGGTATGGAAAATGTAAAAAATCAATGTATGTATGTATGGAAAACCTTATTCAAACTGCTTTGGGACCTTGACTATTACACTTCCAGTTTCACAGCCAAACAGCAATATTTTCTCGCAAAAACATTGTAACTTATTTCAAAAAACTTTCCTTAAGTAAGGACATTCAGTTTTTAATGATATTTGCATTTTATAAGAAAAAATAATATTTAAAAATATGCAACTAACAGTTTTTACTATCCTAAAAATGGAAAAGATTAAACTTAATTGTTTGTTCAATCACTTAGGAGTTGTGCCAAAAAACAGATATCTGAAAAACATGGGTTTTCAATGAATTTGAATTGAATTTTTTCTTACTATCGCTTCTTACCAAAATTTAAAAAATGCTTGAATTATAAGAAATGATGGCTTATATTTCGGGGAAAATATTCTCTTCAACTTTGCTGTTTCCAATTTTGAAAGTAAATTTTTCTACGGCTGAAATCCTTAAAACAATTTTTAAAAAAAGTAATCACTTATTAAAACTCTACCATTAAAAAAAATGGTAAGAAGCGACGGTTAGAAAAAATTCGACTACAAAAAATATTGTTAAAATAATTGTTTTTCGTGAGTCTTAATTTTTTTTTATACAAAATTATTGTTTTTCTTTCAAAACACATGACTAATGATATCATTTCAATTCTTGAAATCATAGACAATTTTTTCCCGATACCTAATTTTTGAAAGCAAACTTAAGAAAAAATTGTAAATATCAATTATATTTCTGCATTAATTCCGAGAATAAATCTTTAAATTTTTGTAAGTACATGTACGGCAGCAGTGATACGACATAGTCCCTTATATTACACTAGTTTACAAAATAAAAAATTGTTTCTGCTCACCATATCTCAGTATGATTTTCAGATGTATTTTGGCCCACGAAACACGAAAATCACACTCAACATTTTTTTTATGGAAGCGTTTTCGAGATATCAATGTTCAAATTTTTTTTTCTTCTATTTTTCGACGTTTTTGAGCATATCTCGAGTTCTAATTGACCGAGTTCCATAAACGAGCACTCAAATTGAAGGCAACTGAATCCTGTACAACTTACTATTCTAAAGTTTTCAGATCGGCCCAATAGTTCAGATGCTAGCGATTTTAATAAGTTGAACAAGTTGTATTTTTTGTCACAAAACGAGGTCGACAATTCACATATCGTCCTGGGAAGAATAGAAATCGCAAATATTAGCCAACTGATTAAAATCGCTAGCATCTGAACTACTGGGCCGATCTGAAAACTTTAGAATAGAAAGTTGTACAGGATTCAGTTGTCTTCAATTTGAGTGCTCGTTTAGTGAAATCGGTCAATTAGAACTCGAGATATACTCAAAAACGTCGGAAAATTGAAAAAAAATTCGAACATTGATATCTCGAAAACGCTTCCATAAAAAAAATTTCGAGTGTGATTTTCGCATTTCGTGGGCCAAAATACATGGGAAAATCATAGTTAGATATGGTGAGCAGAAACAATTTTTTATTTTGTAAACTAGTGTTATTAGTGATTTTGATATCTCTTTTTTCAGTTGCGTTCATCAATTTTAATCCCGTTTAATCTTGTGTAATCTCTTGTGATCTTTTGAAATCTCATGTAATCCAATGTAATCTTGCATAATCACATGAAACATTCTGTAATCTTATGTAATCTGTAATATTTTGTATCTAGTTTACACAACAAATCAAAGTGGTTAGCCCCTCGTAATGTAATAATAATTATACTCAATTTAATAGTCTTTCAACATAATTAATTCAAATGTGATCCTTAAAATAATAAAAGGATACATCCTTCCTCCGTGTAAGGTACAATTCCCGGAATTCCTTTTCGAGAATATCCATACATGGAGACGAGAATAGTATAACAATTTACATGTTCACTCAAAATGGAACAAAGGTATCGACGAGCAGTTCCTGATTTATGCAAATCCTGATTGTACATTGTACTTCCAGCTTCGTAATCTTCAGCTTGTTGAGCAAGTAGTTTCGGTAAAACAATGTGTCTTTCGTACCTAAGAGGCTGGCAGCCGTGTGTTACATGTTTGTCAATTTTTCAAAAGAAGGCTAAAATTATGAAAAAAAAATCAGTGAATTTGATAACCATCAAATTTTTACCTGTAAACATCGTCGTACGTGTTCCCATAAACAAAAACACCAGTGGCGTTTGTGTGAGCATGCAGATCCAGGACACAATCCAAAGGAGTTTTCTGATCCTTATCAAGAGTTTCCAGTAAAGACCTTGTAGCTGCTAGAGTAGGATGAATCCAATCTGAAATTCTGTTCCAGGATCTATTCAAATCCATACCCATCAAGGTGGATCTAAAAATAAATCAAATATCATTCGATATTGTTTTAATAGCAAGTAAAACGTTCTGAATTATTACATTTTCAAAACTACAGGGGTACTCAAGACTCGGAAAAATTCTCGGTCATTTACGGGGTTTCAAACCATTTTCCCGGTTATTGAAATTTTCAAATTCAAGTAGTATTCAAAAAATAATCTTTAAATTAACGAATATAATGTGAAACAAATATAAAGCGTTCAAAAGTAAAGGATCAAAATTGAATAAATTTGACAATTTTTTTACACTCTCATGAAGGATAACGTAATTAATAATTTCAATCTCAAATGTTCAATATTGTACAAATTTAAAGCTTTCAATATTAGATAATTTTCAAATAAGAAACAATTCCAAAATTTGACATTGAGGACAACCATTTTTGATAGATTGAAAAAGAATCGCTCAAAATTGTTCAATTATTAAGACATTCAATTTCATATTGTACAAGATAAATTTTCAACCTAACATTCAACTTTCAACGGTTTCAATTTAATTATCTAACTATTAAGGCTTTCAATTGGAAATGGTACAATTTCCAGCAGTTTAAATTTAAAACCAGACAGCTTTTACCCAATGCTTCAATTATAAATTGTACAACTTGAAGCGTTTCTAATTTGGAATTGTCTAATTCACCAAATTCCAATCTTATTGTTATTAGTTTATTCAATTTTAAATATCGTGAATTTACAATTGTTTCAAATGCATTTATTTTTAAATTGCAGCATTTTTAACTATTAGAATTTAATCCAAAAATGCTGAATTTTCCAACCTAAACATTTTCAGGGTGACCGGTTTAATCAAGGAAAACAATTCCTGATTATTTCCCGGGTTTTCTCCGGTTCGCAGAAATTGTTCACGGTCATTGAAATTAAAAAATTAAAACTCTTAAAACCGAAAAATTGCATTTAAAGTTCTCAAAAATAAACTGCAAATTAAAGAACTGAAAGTGGAACTCTTTGGAATTTTAAACTTTTAAACTTGAAGCATTTACACGTATAAAATAGAAGCTTTTGACACTTGCTAATTACAATTTCTTTAACTAAATGCAATTGAACTGCAACATTTAAAATGTTTAACTTTCATAAATTGAATAGTTCAAAGAGCTCTAGTTAAAAAATATAACTGCACATTGTTATTACGAATGATCTAAATTAAAACTAATCCTCCCTTCCAAATCACTAAAAATCTCAACAAAAAAAAATGTCCCTCTTTAAATTCAGAAAAAATTGGAAATCGGAATTTCCACCTTTTGGCTCAGTAAAAATGTGTTTAAAAAATTACCCTCTTTCAATTCAGAAAAAAATATTGAAAAAAATTCCCCCCTTCAACTCAAAAAAGTTTTTAAAAAAATTGCCTCTTTCAATTCAGAAAAAAAATAACCAAAATGTCGTCCCTTACAACTGAATAGAAATGTCAAATATGAAAAATATCCCTCTTCCAATTCAGAAAAATATTGATTGTAAAAAATTACTTCCTTAAAATCAATAAAAATGTTAGAAAGACAAAAGTTGCATTTTCAATTCCGGAAAAAGTAACTAAAATTTTATCCCTTCCAACTCAATGGAAATGATAAGAACAAAAAAGTCGCCTGTTCCGATTCAGAAAAAAATTTTAAACTAAAATTTCGTCCCTTCTAACTCAAAAAAAGGTTAAAAATAAAAAGGGTTCCATGTTCCAATTCATAAAATATTGAAAAACAAAATTTCCTCTTTTCCAATTTGATAAAAATCTTAAAAATATAAAATGTCCCTCTGTTAATTCAACCGAAATTAGAAAATTTAATTTCCTCGTTTCAAATTCAATGAAAATGTTAAGAATATCAAATTTGCCCGATTTCAGCTCAATAAAAATGTAAAAGATAAAAAAGCTCCTCCTACAATTCAGAAAAAAATTAAATACAAAAATTTCTTCACTTTATTTTAAAATTGGAATTGTGAAATGCAAACATAAAATGTGAAATTCGAACATTTTTTAAATAGAACAAATAAAATTGTAACGCTCAAAGTTTAAATTTAGCACTCTAAGATTTCAACGATTCAATGCTTTCTATTTTAAACAATTCAGTTTCAAATTCTATAGTTTTGAATATTTCATTTATAATTGCTCATTTTAAATAAACAGACAAATATTGATAATTATTTTTTAAAAATTCCTTTTCATTTAATTTAAAAATTTCAAATTAAAAGGGTGAAAAATGGAATATTTTAGATGGATCAATATTTGAATAGGATTTGAAATTGAATAAAAGCGTTTAATTATGAATCTATTAACTTGAAATTCTTTAAAAATCGAAAATAGTTTATAAAGTTTTAATCGGATGTTTAAATTTATTTAGTTACTAAGGCTTTTGAATTGAAAAAGTTCCATTTTTAAAGTTAAAATCTGTAAATTGTTTTAATTTTTAACATATTCAGAATCGTCTTGTAAAATTAATTATTGTTCAATTTTTAAAAATCATTATTATTTGATATAAATATAAAATTTGTGATATTTCAAGTGATTGGTCAGATCTGTCTTCTAAAAATTTGTGAAATTCCCGGTAAAAAATAAATTCAGTGTCATTTCCCGGTTCTTCCCGGTCTCGAAAAATTCCCTATTTCCCACTCCAATGTTCACCCTGGTTTTCTCATCCAACTGGAAATGAAATTGTATAATTTTGAACGATTCAATTGAAAATTATTCAATTTTAAATGCTGTTAGTTTAAAATTGTTCAAATTTTACAGTATGAAACCGAAATTATTACATTTTAGCATTTATGTTTAATTCTGCATGTCGGAACGATTTAAATTTAAAACCAAACAATTTTGTATGTTTCAATCTAAAATTATTCAACACATTCAATTCAAAGTTGTTATATTTTAAACATTTTTTTAGTTCTTTCATCATTATTGTGGGTTTCAATCTTCAAATTAAGGTTTTTAATTACAAACTGTCCTATTTCAAATACCCATTTTAATTAAAAAATTATTGAATTTGCCAGAATTAATTCAAAAATTTCAACCATTAATCCAATTATTAAATCACTGGAAGGAAATTCTCGAAAAATGTTTGGAAAATTAAACTGATGGAAGACACCGAAAATTCCGTTGTTAATAACGCCGAGGACTCTTAGGAAATTCATAAAAATAAAATATTAAGACCTTGATTTCTAGATTATATAATTATATAATCATTTTTTAATTTTTTTAAAGTGTAAAAGTGACTCACTGGCAGGTTTGAAGTAAAAATTTTAAATGGTAAATTTTCACATTATGTATGAACGTTCCGAAATAAGCAATTAGAAATTTGCAGAGTTGACCAATAAATGATCAAAAGTTCAGAAAATTAAACGACTTTAAAATTTATCCTTAAAATTCGAAAAATTCAGTAACAGTCGACAATTTCTTTAAAAAATGTCTAAAGGATCTCTCGATTATTCTCGCACATTATTTCACAAGATATCAAGTGAAATTTGAATTAAATTATTAGGTTTTTATCTACTACAACTAAGAATTTAAAAATTCACAGTTAGAAAATAATAATAAATCAAGTTTTTCCAGTTTTCTGGTCCAGTAGCCACTAACTAAAATTTGAAGACTGATTTGAACCCAACCCACCTATAATTTCCAAGAAAGACACCATCAGGGTTGAGCATAGGAACAATTTTAAAAACAACATATTCCCTGAGGACCTTGGCGATCGGATGATTGCTGACCAAAAAATCCATGAGACCTTGGCAGACAAAGGAAGACGGAGATTCGCCAGGATGAACCCTTGCAAGTACGGCAACAACTTTTCTAGGATGTTCCTCACTCTTTTCATTTGAGGCAATTGTGATTAATTCCACTTTTCTCTTTTGAATCGAACAAGCCAGGTTTTCCCTCCTTACCCAGGAGTACTTTAAAGCCAAATTGTCCAAGTGTCCCAGGTATCGAGTATAGGAATAAGGATACGTTAGACAAAACTGGTATACTTCATCTTCTCGATCAAAAGAGAAGGCAAAACTAAGGACATGATGATTCTGGTGCTGAGCAGATTTGTAGTAAAAGACCTGCCTGCTGGGAATTCTTTGCCATTTTGGTCTGCTGCTGCTTTTTACAAGTGGTGTCATACCCTTTCGAAATAAATTTTTGCTCTTGGAGATGTTGACTATGTTGAAAATGACCCTCTGGTCTGATCTGGCATTGTCTACTGTGAAATTGAACCAGAGTCTAAGACGAGGAGAGCAGGTGTCAGGACGGATGAAAAGGTCGTATTCAAATTCGGAAACAAGGTCCACTCTACCAAGGTTTCCGGTTTCGAAAGAGGCGTCGAAGCAGAGATGTCCTTTTTTCGCTTTTCCACTGTGTCCTGGGGGACGCATCACCAACTTGTTCACGTTCCCGAGACCTCCCTCTGCGTCGCTGTCTTCGCTGTCTGCAATCAGTTTCAGAATTTTGGAAAGTTAAGTTGGAGTTGGTTTTATTTTTAATGATAATGCAGAAAAGACGAAAGAGGGTGGTCACTTAAACATTTTCAAATTAAACAACTTTAAAGTACTTAGAATTTTCTTGGAAATTGTCATCAGATAGAGTATAAAAATAAATTAATAGAACAAAATATTTAAAATTCTAGGGTTAGGATTTTTATCATTCTGACCGGCTCTTTGATAGAGACTTGTGTGTTCGAGGGGATCGCGACCCTCGTGAGTCATTTTTTTTTAATTATGAGGAGGGTTGCTCTTCGTTGAGGATACCGAATGAGACTGATGATTTTCAACTAGGACTAGACGTTCTTCAGTTAGCACATGATATATATGTTCGTAAAATACCTCCAGGGTGAGAATCACGTTACGACCAATTTTCACGTCACGTCGTTCGTGACGAGGTTCGCACACGAGAATCCTGAATTCAGAATTCGCGTGGCCGACGTGATAGGTCAGGGATCCCTCATTTCCTGGCCTGCTATGTGGCCACAAGTACTCACGATTATTTTCTTCTCATACTCAATTTATCGAGAAAACTTAAATTTAAACGAAATTCAATAATTGACTATTATTAATTTCAATTGTATTGAAATATTCCAATTTTTATTAATAAATTTTGTTTCCTCATTATTTTCTTATTCTTAATCAAATTAAATAAGTCGGCAATAAGTCATTTAGAAATTTCAGAGGTAATAAAATTTCGCTGTAAAAACTCTAGTTGGGTTCTTTTAGAAAAACTCACAAAAATCTAACGAAAATTATTTAGGCATTTTTGGAAAACTCTTGAGAAAATTTCTGAGAAATTTAATGAAAAAAAGTTAGGTATTTATGAGAATTTCATGGAAAAAATCAAGAAAATTTCGAGCAAAAATCTCAAGTAATATCCCGGGTTCTTGACAAACAACTCGGGATAAAAATTTCTCCAAAAACACGAGAACATTTTTCAGAACTGTAGGAAAGCTTGAAAAAAGTAAAAATTCATGAAAGAATTAAGGAAAATAAAATTTATCAGTAAACTTCAGGTAAGAATCTAGTGGGTATCATTATTTTCTGAGAAAATACCAAAAGAAAAAATAATCCGGCCAAATTTTTGGAAAATTCCTAGGAAATATGCTAATAAAAATTTCGAGAAATTACCTAGAACTAAATTTAAAAAAAAAGAAGTAAGCAGTTCCCAGGAACTTCTTACAAAAAATTTCTGTAAATTTATAAAGACTAAACTTTCCCAAGGTAGCGAAATCATGCGGTAAGATCCCGAAGAACTGAAAACAAATTAAATTTAAATTCTTGGACAAAGTTCCGGAAAAATCTCGAGTGTAAAACTTTCAAAAACAAAAAATGTGGGTTCGTCAGCAAACTCTGCAAATTTGGAAGACAATTTTCTAGTGAAAATCTGGGGCAGATGCTGAAGATAAAATCTGAAACTTCCAAGAAATTCTAGGCAAATTCTTTTCAAACTTTGTGGAAATTTGATTTTTCATAGAAATTTTTTGTTTGAAAATTGTGAAGAACGTCAAAATGTTTAGCGTATTCAATTAAAATTATTCAACAAAAACAACAGGTTAAACAACCGACGCAGGGTTCCACTGGGAGTCAATGTCATCTTTGAAAATAACACTGGCTACTAGTATAACCGCCGTAAATCACACCTATGACCACGTTTTATATCAAGTCTCATTTTCAGCAATTAAAAATTTAACGAAATCGATAAGCAAATCAATAAGAAAAACTTATAATAACGGAAAATTGCACCGATATCGGCCTTAATTATAACTAGCTTACATCTTTTTCAGGTAAATGATATATCATTTACCTGAAAAAATACTACAGGAATCTTTAAAGTATAAAAAATGTGTATTTTTGGTGTATTTCGAAACCCAGGATTAAGTAATTGAGTAAATGATTGAATGATTGACTGATAAATTACTTATTAATTATTATCAGGAGTCGGAGTACATACTAACTTATCAGTCAATGAGTCAATCAATTAGGCAATTATTTAATTAGTTTTTCATTCATTGCACGATTACTTAATTAATTTGTTTACGAATTCTTTTATTATCAACAATTAACAATAATTGTTTCCTCTCCGATTATTTATTATATCAATTTTTTGCATTTTTAACATGAAATAATAAAATGTTGTAAAAATAATTCCTTCAATAACATTTGTAAAAAATGATTAATGAAAAATGTAAAAACAGTTTTTTTTTAAATTTTACGCAAAATTAGGCTCCTATCATTTATCCTGTTATTGTTTTCCGTAGGATATGCACGAAATAAGCAATTAAAAAAAAATTGGCTGAAAATAACAAAAAAATTCAATTTTTTGAAGAGTCATAACTCTTGACCTATGAAGGCTAGAAGATTTTTTTCTAGTTTTACGCAAACATTTTTGTACTAAATCTTTTTCTCTGGTATTATTAATGTAGCTTTACCCACAATCGAAATATTTTGAAAAAACTGAATACGAGTAATTAGCCCTGAAATGTAGGTCAAAAGTCGTCAACTTTGGGAGGCCATAATTTATGACCTATTGGGGCTAGGTCATTGGTTTTTTTTAGAATCACTTGAAATTGTGACTACTTTAATTAAGATCTAGAACATTTTTTTCGTAAAATTAACAGGTTTCAAAGTACAGATACAAACTTTAGAATGGAGTTTTTAACCTCTTTTTTGAAAAAAACGGGGTTCTTTGAAGAATCATAACTTGACGATATTAGACAGAAGGTTATTTTTTTTATCTTTCTCAGAATTGTCTCCAGTTTACATTTGCTTTTGAACATTTTCCTATAATATGCAATGGGGAAGGTCACCCTACGCAAGCACAATTTTTGGAAATTTTTTCAACAATTTTTCCGGGACGCGTCGTAGTCATTTCTAGAAAATTTGGAATTGTCATCAGTACCCCTCAATAAATCGTTTCGGCAAAAAAAAGCACTTCACTTACTTAATACAGTGAAAAGACCTTCTTTCGTGCGAGATGCGTGAACTATATAAAGAATATTCTCTTCATATTGTAGAAAAAATCCTGTGCATATTATTTCAGAAAAAAAGTATTTAGGGGCCATTTCAGGCCATTAATTGTAATGAAATTACACATTTTTGTATTCTAGGCCTAATAATATCTCCAAAAAATTTTTTTCCATAAACTATCGGGCCTATTCCTCAATGAACAGCAAATACTTTCTAGGGGTCAACAAATACTGTACTCATACATTTTTATTTAAAAAAAATGAAAACTACGAAAAATTATTTTCAGACCTGAAACGGCCTAACAGTACCTAATTTTTTTACTCGAAAATTTATCTCACTAAATGAATAAACAATGATTCGTTAAATTAAAAATTGAGTTAAGTATCTAGGTAATATTTTATTGAGGTCTATTGACAAGATTTCTGGAAATCTAAAAAGGGACTATTCAACATCTATTTCTGTATCAGAAATTATAGACTCGATGAACGTCGTTCGATGACTAGAGCACTATAAGCTGTGTTACTTGAAGTTTCAATAGGTAGTTGTGACATATGGGTGTAATATAGCAACAAGGTTTTACGTCACGAATGTGCAATTTATTTATTCATAAACGATTCACTGAACGATCACTCGTCATACCCTGAACTTTATACGAGACCCTAGGAGTCAATGAAACCCAACCCCCTCTGTGAACAAAAATATCCGGACTCTAAGCATATTCTATAAAACAACAGGTTGACCTCAAGACTTATCCAAGTCCATTTTCCTACTACTTTACTCGCTTCCGTGTCAGGGAAAATATTCCTTTCTAAAATAAAACTGTTTCTTGATAGATACGAGGTCTGTCCAGAATCCGACCTTGTGCTCTAATCTTTGTACCTAGTTATGCTAATTTCAAAAACAGTCCTACTAAATGACATGGACCTACGAATGTTGAATCGAAAAGTGTACGCAGTTGCTCAAACGACTAACCACGTACGCGTCGGATTTCAGGATGACGGAACGCACCGAACAAAGAGTGTGCATTAAATTTTGCCAAAAACTTGTCCATTCAGGTTCGGAAACCATCGTCACGATTCGGAAAGTGTATGGCGATGAGTCTATGAGTGATATTTGAATTAAAAAGTGGTTTAGGCGATTTGAAGGTGGTCATACTTTAGTAGAAAGTGACCTTCGCTTTGGTACACCCGCAAAGGCCAAACACCGCAAAATGTGGAGCGAGTGCGAGTGTTAATTTATGGAAATCTTCGTTTAACAGTGAGAGATAGAGGAAGACCTGGGGATTCCAAAAACTATTGTTTCGCAAATTTTGAGTCAAAATTTGGGGATTGGCCACGTGGCACCCCATACAGCCCTGAATTGGCTCCCTGTGATTTCTGACTGTTTTCCAAATTAATTATCCTCTAAAATGGAAAAATATTTCAATAATTAAAGGAAATAAAACAGAATGCGACGAAGCAGCTGTTAGCTATTCCAAAAGGTAGCTAAAGGAGTGCTTCCGGAAGTGGGAAGAACGCTGGAAGAAGGTTCTGGGTTCCAAAGGGGAGTACTTTGAAGGGAATATCATCGCCATTGACCAGAATGAACTATTACACCTGGTACCCAAGGTCGGATACTTTCCGGACAGACCTCTTACAACAATTCTGGGGCAAAATTTTTTTACTGAAAGCCATGAAGAAATTTATTTGCAGGGAAAATGGTAATGGCTCTCAAATGTAGATAGGTGAAAATAAAAAAGTTGACAATATTGTGTACCTGGAATATTATACGCCTGTGTTTGGAGGAATAATTTTCTTATTTACAGGGTTTTATTATACGTATTTTTTTCCAATAATATCCTATCTTTCAATTATTCTTACTTTACTCCGTATCAAAATAAATTCAATCAAGCATGAGTAAATGTCATCCGGTAACGTTTCCGTGACTACCTTTCTCAAATTTATGCAGTTATATCTTTTAAAAAAAACTTAAAATCTAATTGTTAAATACTCGTACTTTTTCAGAATTAATTGCAGAATTTAAAAAAATGTATTTTCTCGTTTCCACTTATAGATTCAGAGATATAATCACTTTAAATATTCCCCATTGCATTTGTTTGAACTTCTTATAATCCTTGAAATAATAAATCCCAGGCCGCTTCTGTAAATATGATATACAAACTAAGGGCGTGAAAAAATGAATAAAATAAGAATCTTACTCTGGTAATTATTTCTTTAGTTAATTGTATTATAAAAAACCATAAAAATAAAAATTTAATTTTCATATTTTAAGCCATTAAATACAAAAAATTATAATTATTAATAAGAGCGTACATCTTTAGCTCGCAAATCATTATTTTTACACTTATTGTAATGAATATTAATAGAAAAAAATATGTTTTAAGTTTATCTGAAATACTTTCTTTCCATTAAATTCAAAATCGAATTATTCAAACTTTTTGATAGTATTTGATAGTATCAAAGAATCTGATATAGGTTCTAAATATTTTACGAATAGATATCGAATTTTATAAATACCAGAGGAATATTCTATATTTATTGCGTTTTTTTGTGGGATCATAAATTTAAAAACTACATTTAACCAGAGAAATCAATTTATCTTCTTACATGATTAGACAACATATAGTAGTTGAATCAGTGTCATTGTGCAGTTTTCTCGCGTGTCAGGGATGCATCTTTCACACACGGTTTACTGAACTATAAAGTTTGCAAATGGGGAATCAAAAAAAGGATCGCTCTTATTATTTTTACATCATGACTTTAAATAAAGCCTAGTATCGCTCTTTTTTTTGAAAATCATTAACTCTAATTAAATTCCAGAGTGTTGAAATAAAAACGTAAATGTAAAGAGGTCACGTGAGGTGTTCGTTTTAAGAGGTGAAATTCTCGCGTGATTCTAACTTTCATAGAAAACAGTTGGCGAATTCACAAGATTTATCTCTGATCTCTGACAAATTCAAGAACCTGGAATTTAAAAAAATGTCAAGCGCTTCCATCCTAAAGTGGGAACATTTTCAAAATTATTTTTCAATATTTAAAATTAGGGAACCCGAATTAGAGAGAATTTAAGTTGGAGAATACAGGGTGTTTCTTGTATCTTGAGACATCGAAATATCTCAAGAAATACGCATCTAACGAAAAAAATGTCTATAATGAAAACTTTATTTTCGAGGGGGAAAAGTGACCCCACACCCTGGGGCGGGAGGGGGGGGGCTTTAAAATTTCAAATGGGAACCTATATTTTTTATTGCAGATTCAGATTTTCCATTAAAAAATACGTAAGTTTTATTTGAAAACTTTTTTTCGATTCGCGCCAGATGGCGCTACATTGGAGTACAATGATATTATTGACTGTTCAAAGAATGCGCTTCCAAAAGAAAAAGAAAAATGACAAAACGTTCCGTTTGTTTGGGTTGG